>BMAO01039680.1:0-153359 GCA_019973975.1 Trichonephila clavata
CGCCCGCTTCGCTGGTATTTCATGACGTTTTATAAATTTTTACTGCATATATATATGTATAAATTATTGATATCTAAGTCCTAGCATTAAGAATTCGATTGTATTGAAAAATATACTTATACCTTTAACTGTCGCAAAAAAAAAAGGGCAGAACTCATCTAATTGTATTTTCTAAAAATCTCTAAAATTGAAGTATAGAATGATATTTCCTCTTTCTTAACCCAAAAACCAAGTGGATTCCGCAAAACCAATTTTTCGGTGGATCTCTACTCCGTAAATTGAACATGCAAGCCAAATTTCAAGTCTAAATCTAACAGAAAAAAAGAAATTTTACTATCAATATCCCCGTAATCCCGTTGAGAGCCGTTTTCCAAAATAACCGCTCTTAGAGGATTTCAATTCAACAAAAGAAAAAGGCAAACCAAATTTCATTATTATAGTCCTTGTAGCTAGAAAAAAGTAATTTTTTTTTGTCAATACGTCCCAGTAACCCCCGGCACCCCCCTAAAAACTTGATTGCTTAAAATACATTCTTAGTGGATCCTATTCAATAAAAGAAACATGCTTAACAAATTTCAAGTATATGGGTCTAACAATTAAAACATAATTTTTTTTCTGTAACTCCCCTTGACCTCTCGCAAACATCCTTAGAGGTCAATTTTCGTTTCACTCTTTGTTAGAGGAACTCTATTCCATGAAAGGAACATGCCTACCAATTTTCAGGCAGGATGATCAAATAGTTTAAAAATGGAAATATTTATCAATTACGCCTCTTAAACTCCCGAAATTAAACTTGGTAGTTGATATTCGCAAAACCCATTTTGTAGCTGTTCTCTACTTTACGAAAGGAATCTGCTTTATCAAATTTCAAGACTGTACGTCTAACAGTTTAAAAATGGGGATAATTGTCTATAACGCCACTTGAGCCCCGCAACGCCACTTCGGTGTCTGTTTTCACAAAACCCATTTTGTAGGGGAATTGCACTCTATGAAAGGAACCTGCTTAGCAAAATTGGAAGACTGTGCGTCCAATTAATTAAAAATGCAAAACAATTATCAATAACGCCCCTTGAAACCCCCGCAACGCCACCTAGGGTTCGATTTTCACAAAACATATTTTGTAGTGTATTTCTATCCTATGAGAGGAATCTGCTTACCTAATTTCAAGACTGTGAGTCTAATGGTTTTAAAAATAGAAATAACTATTTATATCTGCCCTTAACTACACCCCTTGGGGATCAATTTTCTCCAAACCCGTTTTGTAGCGGATATTTACTCCATGAAAGAAACATTTCTACCAATTTTCAAGCAGCTAGGTCAAGTAGTTTTAAAAACGAAAATATTTATCTATTACGCCACTTATACCCCGCAACGCCACTTAGAAGTCTGTTTTCACAAAACCTTCTTATAGCTGACTCTATTAAATAAATATATTTATCAAATATAAAGACTGTGCTTCTAATAGTTTAAAAATGGAAAAATAATTATCTGCAACGCCCCTTAAGTCCCGCAATGCCACTTGGGGGCAATTTTCACGAAACCCATTTTGTAGCGTATCTCTACCCTATGAGAGGAATCTGCTTACTAAGTTTCAAAGACTGTACGTCCAATAACTTAAAAATCGGAATTATAACGCCCCTTAAAACCCCCACTCCCGCAACACCCTTGGGGGTCAATTTCCTCCAAAACCTGTTTTGTAGCGGATATTTACTCCATGAAAGAAACTTTCCTACCAATTTTCAAGCAGGTAGGCCAAGTAGTTTAAAAACGAAAAATATTTATTAATTACGCCACTTAATCCCCTGCAACGCCACTTAGAAGTCTGTTTTTCACAAAACCTTCTTATAGTTGATATCTACTCTATGAAAGAAATCTCTTTATCAAATATAAAGACTGTGCGTCTAATAATTTAAAAATGGAAATAATTATCTATAACGCCCCTTAAGACCCCTCAACGCCACTTGGGAGCAATTTTCACGAAACCCATTTTTAGCGTATCTCTACCCTATGAGAGGAATCTGCTTACTAAGTTTCAAGACTGTACGTCCAATAACTTAAAAATCGGAATTTATAACGCCCCTTAAACCCCCACCCCCGCAACACCCCTTGGGGGTCAATTTCCTCCAAACCTGTTTTGTAGCGGATATTTACTCCATGAAAGAAACTTACCTACCAATTTTCAAGCAGGTAGGCCAAGTAGTTTAAAAAACGAAAATATTTATTTATTACGCCACTTAATCCCCTGCAACGCCACTTAGAGGACTGTTTCACAAAACTTTCTTATAGCTGATCTCTACTCAATGAAAGAAATCTATTTATCAAATATAAAGACTGCGTCTAATAGTTTAAAAATGGAAATAATTATCTATAACGCCCCTTGTCCCGCAACGCCACTTGGGGGGCAATATCCACGAAACCCATTTTGTAGCGTATCTCTATCCTATGAATAGGAATCTGCTTACTAAGTTTCAAGGACTGTACGTCTAGTAACTTAAAAATCGGAATTTATAACGCCCCTTAAACCCTCCGCCCCCGTAACGCCCCTTGTGGGTCAATTTTCCCCAAAACCCATTTTGTAGCGGATATTTACTCCAGGAAAGAAACTTACCTACCAATTTTCAAGCAGGTAGATGAAGTAGTTTAAAAACGGATATATTTATCTATTACGCCCCTTATTCCCCCACAACGCCACTTAGAAGTATGTTTTCACAAAACCTGTTTTGTAACTGATCATTATTCTACGAAAGGAATCTATTTATATCAAATTTAAAGACAGTGCATTAAATAGTTTTAAAATGGAAATAATTATCTATAACGCCCCCTAAGCCCCTGCAACGCCACTTTGGGGTCGATTTTCACCAAACTCATTTTGTAGTGGATCTCTACTCTCTGAAAGGAAATCTGCTTACCCAATTTCAAGATTGTACATCAAGTAGTTTAAACATGGAAGCAATTATGTATAACACCCTTAACCCCTTTAACGCCCCTTGCGTTTCGAATTTCGGAAAATCCGTTCTTAGCTGACGTCTACTCTATGAAAGGAACATGTCTACCAAATTTCAAGTTTGTATGTTGAATAGTTCCGGAGATATCGTGATTAGTCAGTCAGTCAGTCAGTGAGTGGAGAGTCACTTTTCTCCTTTATATATAGTATATATATATATATATATATATATATATATGTATATGATATATTGTTTGACTTGTGTGCTATAACAATTCTTTGCTAGAATACATGTAAAAGGGAATTGCGAAAAAATAAATGTTAAAAAATATATAACGATGGGAGGTAATGTTAGAAAGAAAAACAATTTGGAAAAAATTACTTTAAAAATCTGCGTTATATATATATTACTGAAGATTGTGTGATGTACACTCTTAAACTAATCTATTTCTAAATTATTTATCGAAAAGGAAAAAAAAAACTGCACAAGCTGATTTCACAAGGAATAAATATTAAAATAGTAATACATCATGAAAATCATTGTCATGTTATAGGAGGATAGTAATCATCACCTTAGTTTTGGTTATTTTATACGTGATCTTTTTTAAACATTGGATTCTATATTCTTCCATGTTATGCAAAACAATAATTTAAGTTATGAATTTTAAAATTAATTATTTTTGTGAGGAAAAACTAATACTAAAATGCATAATTTATACTTCTAAATCCACTAACTGATTAATGAATGGAAAATAAGATGATGTCCATAAAATGGTGATAAATATGTAAAAAATGAACATTTGCTTCAATATTTTGGTTCTATATGAGTAATATTTTTCTACACACAGAGAAGGAAACAATGGCAAAAAAAAAAAAAAAAATCTTTAAAAGTCTCCAAACTTTTTCAAACTCGTAAATATTCTTTATGTATTCAAAGTATAGAAAAAGTTACCACTATTTTCAGATAACAATGTTTAGATAGTTAACTCAGGAAAGAACATAAAATAGTTATTCGGTGGCTGAATTAAAAAACAAAAATTTTAAAGAAGCAAAGACAACAAAATTATAATCTCCAGACAAGTCTTCTGGAAAAACAAGTTTAAAGAAAGGAAGGAAATCCTTTACAATGTCGCTCTTTTTAAAGATATTCACGTGTTAAAAACCATAACAGAAAGAAGAGGTTTGAAGCATCTTCCTTTCACACTTACACCACTACGCACTACTAAAAGGAGAAGATCTCACCTATTTTGAGTCATCTCAGAAATCATCCATCACCCAGTAATCAATCAGGGCTGAACTTTGCTTGTTTTTTTTTTTACTCTACCCCTTATTTTTTTCATCTTTATTTTTCACTGTTTTATCGTCAATGTTTTTTTTTCTTGAAGTCCTCCTTGCTCTCACTATTCACTAACTGATCACTGTTTGAGAATCAATAACCTTATATAGAGAAGCTCATTGGAAGTGAGATGGTTCGAAAGAGGGGTGGGTCGTACTGGTGTCTAAAAATGAAAGAAAAAAAGAGGGAGGTACAGAAAAAGTATCGACGTGCCCTGTACAGAAACAAAAGGGTTGAAAGATGAATGTTTCAAGCCCAGGGAGATATCGTTTAGTTGGCAACTTTTTTCTTTCTTTTTTGACATATTTCTCACCTTTTTTTTCCATCTATCAGCAAATCCGGCCCTGCTTCTTCCACTTCTTTGTTTTATTTTTTAAATTGTTCTCTTTTGAAAGGTTGAAGCATGCTGACAGAACGATACGCGTGATTGCACGCTGCTGTCTCATGCTAGGATATAACATTTTTCTTTTTAGTTTTTACTCTTTTTAGGGTTGGTGTTGGGATATCACAGTATTTTTTTTCCACGCTATTTTTCTTGGCTTTTGCACAATGGCGTTAAAGGAGAGATTTTTTTTCCTCCTTGAAAAATATCCCTTGTTTTATAATATTATATGAATTGCCACAATTAAGGGGGGTTTCATCATAAATTATATTCTTTTTGTTACTTTTTAAGGGGACATGCTGCGTTTTAAGCAATTTTTTTTTTAATTTAACGATTTTGAAACATTTTTTTGGTTGATCCCTGCGTGTATCTTTATGTAAAACAGATGTTGTGCCCAAATTTCATCAAAAAGCTAACAATTAAATTTTTAGGGGGGCATAAACGCTATGAAGTTATGAACTTCACTTTAACTATTATTTGGTTAACATTAAATTTAACTAAAATGTAATTTAAACTTAAAATTTATGAAGTGATTTAAAAATGCTACTCCTCCTACAAAAGTTGACATACACGCAGGAAACTTGATTTACACGTACGTCAAACTATCTACAGCTAAAATTGGTACGGGTTTTGTGATAAAATATGATTCGTATTTGCACAATAGTTTTATTTTATGAAATTCTAAATTTAATTACTTTTATAGATGAGTTAGTCGCGAATAATATATGGAATAAATAAAAATATTTTTAGAATTGATTCATCTCTTTAAAATGATTAAAAATAACAGAAGAAAACTATTTTCGATCGTAAGCTTTTTATTCGCGTTCTTGTATCAGCCGCAATATTGACAACTTTTTTGTTGCCAGATCAGAAGAACCAAAGTTACAAAACAAAGATAATATATAAATAGAGATGCAACATTACTCCTTCCCCAGTAACATAGTTACGATACAATATGCAATAAAAATAGTAAAATTTTAAATTGACATGTAATACATACAAATAAGGGTAAAAATACAACAATGAGAATCATATAAAATAATATGCAACTAATTTCTGTAACGGGCTGGAAACGTTATGTGTCTACCAGAGCGTGTAGTTGTTTTTTGGACATCTTTTTCCAGCAAATCTGGTGGCTGTTTTTCAATTTTTGTTTGCACAATCAGTTTTAGTCGGGTGGAGTAGGTGCACGTTCTGATAGTTTGAGATGATCAGGATTATCACCATCAGTTAACAACAAATATGCAGGTTTTAATATTTCTACAGATATATTGATGTCCTTGCCTTTAATTGTCACAGTAAAATATTTGTCGTATCTTTTTGCCACTGGGAACGGTCCATCGTAAGGTGGTTCAAGTGTTTTTTTTTTACTCTGTCGACACGTATGAACACGTGTGTACTGTTATGCAAGTCTTTATGGACAAAGTGTTTTTGAGAAGGTTGTCGGCGAGTTTTCAGTGGTTGTAACTGATCCGTTTCTTTCTGTAATTCTTCCGCAGACGTATCTGTATCCAAGATGTTTTTAGGTTTCTCGAAAAATTCTCCTGGTAATCGGTTAGTTTGTCCGTAAACCATTTGTGCAATGGTGTAATTTGTGTCACCACGTAGAGCCGATCGTAATCCTAACAATACCGTTGGTAAAGTCTGTGTCCATTTAACTGAGTTATGAGCTCTTATATGGCGGCTTTTAAAGTGCGATGGATTCTTTCAACTTTTCCATTGCATTGTGGATGATAGGCTGTCATTGTGTTTACTTTAAATCCACAAACAACACCTATGTTCTTTAAGAGCTCAGATCTAAATTGAGTACCTTGATCTGTTATCACACAGTATGGCATTCCAAGGTGACAAATCCAGTGATTATAACATTCTCGAGAAACCGTTTCTGCCGTGATACTTGATAAAGGAATAACCTCTATCCAACATGTGAAGCGGTCAATACAAGTAAGGCAGTTTATTTTTCCTTCTGATACAGGAAATGGACCTATGATGTCAATATGGATGACACTGAATCGATCATTTACTTCTTGGAAGGTGGCAATTTGATACCACAAATTTATTATAATATTATTTTTTATTATTATTATGTATAATTCTGAAATCTGTTTCTTCAAAAGGCTTACTTTATCAAGAATATTTTTCACAGCAGAATTATCTGCAGTAGCAGAATAAATTTCTGGCGATGAATTTATTTGAAAAATTTTATCTGCCATAACAGACAAATTTTCTAAATTTTCCGAGGTAACAACTAAAATATTTTTGATGGAGTCCGGCAATTTATCTAGCCATAAAGTTCTTAAAACTTTTTCTGTGATATTATCTCCAGCCAACGATTTCATTTTTATCAAAAGTTGACTGGGTTTCATGTCACCTAATGAAGTTCCAGTAAGCAATCTTTTAATGCTTTTTCTTCACTTTCTTTAAAAGTACTTAAAAGTCTACTTTTAGCACAATAATATTTATTCTTCTCATTACTTTGAATTATATCCCATATATTTTCAATAAATTTCGGATCTAATTGAGATACAAGGTAATTAAATTTAGTTTTTTCTTGATTTATATTAGCAATAGAAAACTGAGCCTCAATTTGGAAAAACCATATTTCAGGCTTTTCTTCCCAAAAAGGAGGATTTTTTACGCTCACCTTATTAGCTTCAAATTTTTGCTCATTCGAATTCGCGAGAGCCATTTCATTATTCTCATCCATCAGATTTTGAATATGTATGGGTCACCAGTTTGTAGATGAGTTAGTCGCGAATAATATATGGAATAAATAAAAGTATTCTTTAGAATTGATTCATCTCCTTAAAATTATTAAAAATAACAGAAGAAAACTATTTTCGATCCTAAGCTTTTTATTCGTGTTCTTACATCAGCCGCAATATTGACAACTTTTTTGTTGCCAGATCAGAAGAACCAAAGTTACAAAAACAAAGATAATATATAAGTAGAGATGCAACACTTTCAAAAAAATAAGTATTACTTTGACTCAAAAATGTATCCTAACTTTTGTTGTATACTAATAGCAACAGTTAGAAAAAATATTAAATCATTCGGCCCAATAGAAAAAAGCCTTTATGAAGGAAAATTAGTAAACACTTAAAAGTTTTGATTTGCCTTTGGGATGCGAGTAAGGAACGTAAAAATATCATAACTGTGTTTTTTAATCTCGAAGCTTTTAAAGTTAGTGATAATATAGAAAATTATTGAAAAGGATAATTTAGGCTAAAAGAATTAGATTTGATTTTTGACTGATTTGGTCAATTGAATAGTACTGTGTCTCCTTAATCTTTTTGTGGTTTTATCGTTTCAAAAATAATTCTTATTTTACCTTTAACAAAAAAAATTGCTATTTACTTTGCCTTAAAAGAGTTTGCCTTTGTATTTTAACAAAAAATAATTTTGAAGAACTTTTTACTTACCTTCATAGTTTCATAACACATTTAAACAAATAAAATGCTTGCTAAAATGAATTTTAATTTATGATTTTTAAGATTTCAGTAACATTGTTCCTTCAATATAGTTTTATTAATTCTTTTTTGAACAGTCTTTTGTGAAATACTTTCTAAGAGTTTTTTTCTTGTTCTAGTATTATTAATATTCATTAGCCTTACGAACAAAGAAATTAATATAATTATCCCAGTATTAATGTGTGTTCAAATGATAATTCTAAAGGAACGTTTGCTTGTTTTCAATAACTTCTATCAACTATATAATAGCTTTTTGAAATTATCTAGAGTTTTAAAATAATCTCCAATGAAGCAAAACGTTCTGGACTATTGAAGAATCATCTATCTTCAATATATGATAAGCATAAACATATTGCAAATATGCTTTTCAGTAATTTACAGAATGCACAACAAGGATTTATGTATGATAAAATTTAATGCATTTTTTTCCGAAATATACTTACATTTTTTATATCAACCATTATACATTAATTCAATTTCAAAATTTTATTTTAATTCTGGTTTTATTATTACTATATTCATATGTATTTCGAACTGTAGAATAAAAATATTTATCAGAATTTTTAACATTGTAAATCTCATTTTATATGCTAATAATATAAACTTCTTTAAATTGAATTTTATATCATTGTTATTAATTCTTTTAATTTTTCTTAAATTTATTAGTCGAATGAATTACCTAACAAATACATTTTTCTTCGAGAAAATTATACTTCAAAATTATTTGAATACATGACAAATATTTAATTGCTAAAGTCAGTAAAATGTTATATTCCATGCACTTATTTTACAAAAAAGATTATAACATTATATAGTAGTATGCAAAAAAGAAGTCCGACATGTACTTGTATAATACAGTGAATCAAAATTTTTTTTTCAGAATTTCAAAACCTACTTATGGGGAAAAGACAATCTTTAGTATATATGGAAAAAATAAAACATAAAACTAATCTATATGTTAAATACTGCCATAAGGGAAATTAAGTTTAGGTATTTGAGCGGGTTTTTTTATGAAAAAAGTAAAAAAAAATGTTTTTCCTTAAAAAAAACAACAGATTTTTTATTATTTTTTAACATTTATTGTGATTAGAGAACACTTATCAAACAGTTACAAGGAAAAAAATTATCAGGTACATGTGTATTGTTTCTTTAGTATTAAATTTTTTTGTATAAAACTATTGTTGAAGCCATGGTCAACTGCTCACATTGTTTTCTCAGTTTTTATGACCTTGGGCACTAGGGTGCATGAGCAGGTGCTTCAGTCAGGTGATCAGTTTGACGGGAAACCCATAGTGTTTAGTACCCAAGCCAGCATGGTACTTATTTATTAACCCTCTGTAAGGAGGAAAGGCTGAGTCTACCTTGACCAGCTCGGGGTTTGAAACCCAGACCCGGGGCGTGGGAGTTCAGTTCGCTACCAATTAGCCACTGGACTTGTTGAAAATAATACTGTGTGGTAAAGTGGAAGATGAAAAAAAAAAAGAATGTGGAAAGCCACTTATAGAAGTGAAACTTCTTTGGAGACGTTGGCCGTAAATGAAGGTATAGATCTAAACTGCTGAGATAACTTTAATCAAATAAAATTCGAACTTCATTTATTGTATGAAAATATTTTTATTCAACTTTCTGCATCATCCTTTTCCAAGAAAGACACAATAGGTGTGTGGTAATTAAGTAAGGATATAAAAATCCTCGATTGTAGTCAATCAAGAAAATGTGAGAAAACTGCATCAATTGCGGTTCCGTATATTGTTTTCCTTCTCTAGAATCTGTATTCATTGACAAATTCCATGTCCATTTCAAGAATTCTATGAGTGGGTTTGCTTCTTCTGAAGCAAAATTAACATTAAAGTCTTCAGTTAAAATAATAGGCTTTTAATCATCGTCGGATCCAATGATTGCAGCAGCCTTTGATGTCTACAGCACCAAAACTTTATGGATAAAGATGATAAAAGCTACGACAGAACTACCTGGTGATATCTAGACTTTTGCCAGGAATTGCTGCTAGTTTTGCTTATTTTTCTTTCACGAAACTCTTTTCCTCTTTTTTCATTTCTTCTAGGCTATCTGGCCAGAATTTATTTTGATTCAATGGAAATAAAAATTAATAATATAAACTTAATGCATCACTAACAGAAGACACTGTGCTTGTGTACAAGACGCTATCCGTAGAGATTCTAGTGCGAACGTTAGTGACATATACGCAATGCCCCAGAACACTCCCGTAAAAAGAAGAGCCATATAATGGTAATATTTTGGGTGCGTTTATTCGTTGAAAACGGCACGTTTTTTACATAAAAACTACGAAAATACACCACGCGAGTTTGTTACGAGAGTAGCAAGGATACCCACTTAATGTCACCAATACCTAAGCGCCTTTCGTCCATAGCAGCAAGATACACTTTTGATGTACAAAAATCCCCCTTAGTAATCGTCCAACTTTTTCACGGATATCACACAAGTCATGTGGTGTACGTCCCGCTGGCTACCTCCTCACTATGGCGACGTTTCGGGGGGATAGGGGGAATCACTACGTCCGTTCGCTTTTTCATTGTTACACAAAACTGGGTAAATTTCCCATTCACTCCCGTCCGCAAAGAAGTTTCACTTGAAAAAGATTGAATTGGACTGATTCCACGGAATGTGGAGAGAGAGATGAGATTCCAAAAAATGCTGTGATATATACATTGTACTATTCAATACTCAGTACTCACCAATTAATAATCATCCACGTTGGTTGTTTATATTGTAGAAAAATAGTTTTATTTTAAATCTAAAACTATCTAACAAAAATTAAGACTTTTTAAGATTTTTTCTAAAATTTAGCTTCTTTGTGTCAATATTGAAAGTTGAAATTACTTTTTCTATATTACTGTATTTCTCCTAATCGCCATGTCATAGAACCTTTTTTCCATATAGGAAGGTTTCGATTAATAATAATGTTTTGCCCATATAATTGACATCCACTTTAGAATAAACAAATAATTTATTGCTTGAATTTACTGGAATTCAAACTCATACAAATCACCATAAAAGTTAAAATAGGTCAAAATCTTTTATAGAGTTAAGTGTTTTCAAAGATAAGAAAAAAGCAAGCAAGGAAAAATTGAAATATAAAAAAAGTCGGACTAAACATGCGAGTTGTAGCAAAATTTCTCCAAGCTAGACATTACCCTAAGTCTACTTTCAAATAATCAGATTTATGTTCGTAAACAGATAGTGTTTGTTTTGCACATATTATCCTTAGAATGTAGTGCTATTTGTAATAGCAATTTTATCTGTTGTCTATCTTCAAGGACGCATTCATATAGTTTATTAGACACAATGAAATTCACTTCAACTATTTCATTTCTTTGTAGACTACTTTTACAACTCAACGTGCCCCTGTTATAGTGGAGTGAAATTTATTCAACAGGTTAAGGTATTTGATTATATTTAGTACATTTTAAGAAAAATATGCTAAAATTAAGAAAATGAAAAGAAATTATTATTACTAAAATGGGGAAAAAATGGATAAAAATTTACAAAAAATTACATAAACGGGGCCCATTTTTAACACGCTTTTATAAGTTTCACTTGCATGTAACGGAATCTTAGAACTCGATTTTTACCCACTTAAAAAGATCGGATTCATTCGAAAGTTCGTACACTTGTCAAGGACTGATGACAACACAATAATTTCATAATTTTGTCCCATTGTCCTTTTCAGGATCGTCAGGAATAAGGATAATCAGATTTGACGACAATTCCAGATAAAACGCCCATATTTGGCGATTTATTGCATATATCATTTTAAATTTGGCGACTTGTTCCATGTACCATTTCCAGATATGGCGACTAATTTCAGATCTAGCGACTAAAGAATAAGGGGTAACCCTAAAGCAACTGTTTTGAATTTAGGGCTAATTTTATGCAAGTATAAAATACACTTGCGGTTAATAGAAATAAACCCAAAAAAAAAGTTTTTTGTATCTGAGAAATTGGAGGGTGAGTGTGTGTTAGCAATTTCTAAGCATAATATAAACGTTTTTCTGAAAATGAAAATAAAAAAAAAGGCTCGTGCTTGTGGAAAAAAAATAATTTGCGTTCTAAGTGCTAAATATTTTTATTTTTATTTTTAGAAAGCAATACGTTTAGAAGTGATGATAAGAATGAACATGAAAGGGACACGTTTAAAAGGTGAATAAATGATTGACACTTCATATTGCATGCTTTTATTAACTCGCTTTCTTTAATGTCTGTACGGATGGAATTTTGTAATTGATTTTAAACTGTGTGACTTCCCGAGGAGCCAGAGACTTGAAATTTGGACCATAGATAACAATGCATGAAAATGTTAAGAAAGAAAAAAAAACGAAAAGGAGGAATTTATAATTTTTAGTCCGTTATATAAAAACATGGTACATTAAAATTTTTTTTAATTCGAACTTTTTCTTCTTTACACACTTTTATTTGTTTGACCTGTTCAAAAGAGACGGAATCTAATATAACGATACGGGACTCATTCAAGGCCTCATAAACAGAGAGAATAAATACACTTCAGACCCGTTAATTAATATCCATTGAAGAGCAAAACTAATTCTACAGCCACGTAATTCCAGCTTCAAATATCAAACTCAAGAATAAACTTAACAATAAATAAATGATAGTTTAAAAAACTAAAAAACACGCTTTTATTGAAGTTCGAACCAAAAAAATGAAAAATAAATTATAGTTTGAAAAAAACTAAAAAACACGCGTTTATACTGAATCGAACTAAAAAGTAAAAAAATAATTCTTAATAAAGAATAAAATGATTATAACAGGAAAATGAATGTCATTGGGGTAAAAGCGTGGGGTGTTCTATAAATGTATGAATTGTCATAATTTTTAACTTCTATTCCGAAAAGCTGAATTAGTGTAAAAATGTAATACAAAGCACCCCATTCTTTTACCACAATGACATTAATTTTCTTGTTAATCATTATATTCTTTATTAAGAATTATTTTTTTACTTCTTAGTTCGATTCAGTATAAAAGCTTGTTTTTTAGTTTTTTTCAAACTATAATTTATGTACAAAAAGGATATGAACAAATTTTCAATTTTTTAAACTTTAATGTGTTGCTTTGCTATTCATTTTTGAAAGGATCTTCAGGATAAGAGATTTTTTCATTTATACAAAAACTAGAGCACTTTATCTTAGTTATGATATGAAATTGCTTAAAGAAACAATAATTATATTAACATAAGGCACTGCAAATTTTGTAATAAAACAGTGATTGATAAATCTGAAAGTTAAACATTTCTACTATTATACAGAACATACGTAAAAAATTTCAGTTAATTATTTTCAAAACTTTTGAGTGTTTATATAAAAAAAAAAACTCATTTCGAGTAAAACGCGTTTTAAAGTATGACATCTGGCTTAAAGTAATGGCATCTGCTTTTACTGAAACACTTGTAGTTTTTGTTCTAGTGAGTGGAAAATATTAAACGTGGTATTTTTATAAAGCTAAAAAGATGGCCTACAAAATAAAAACAAAAATTTGCCAGTTGTTGGCAAAATTCTCGATTTTAGGGTAGTCGGATACCTTTGAAATGTTTACAGAAAAAAAATTAAAAACAAAAAGGGAAAAAAATCAAAACTACTTCACTCACTTTTGTTTTAAAATGCATGTATCTTTCACGAGTACTTTCTTGTGTATATATTCGATGGATTATGTAAGCATAAAATAAAACTATGTTAAAAAATATTTAGTTCACTGGAAGATAACTACCTTAAGAAATCGGATGTAAATTGCCATATTAAGTTTTAATACATATTCAATATTATATCTCATTAAGATATTATAAAACCACTAACGAATTAATGCATTTCTGAAGCAAATAATAGGCAAAATTTTGACGTGTATGTATGAATTTGGATGTAAAATATTTTGTGCGCTTTTTGAAGCTTTAAAATAAACTCATTTTTCTAAAAATGATTTAAGAATATCAAGGACTTATAAAACCATCTACGAAAATTAGCGTATTATACATTCCATCAGAGTTATTATAAAGCGCATGCATTAGTATTTTATCAAAGTACCAGGAAAGCAATGGTGCAAGTCTTGATTCCGTTATCCATCATTTATTTAAAGATGCTGAGGAGCATTTAGTGCGTAGAGAGAAAATTTATTGTATAAGTGTACTGATATATTTATAACAAAATTGCACAGATTAATGAAACATTCTAAGTACGCATTTAGTACGCACTAAGTAAGTATTTAGAGTGTCATAATTAGGGAAAAAATTCAAACAAAATAAAACAATTTCAACAAAAAAAAAGCATTCTTGCAGCACTTAACAACCGAAAAACTTTTCGACTTTCGTCTAAAAAAGGACTTTGATTCGTGAAATTCTAAAAAATTTTAGAAAAATAACTTCGCACGCTGTAGTTTGGAAAAGTCGTAAATAGGTGAAACATTCAAATAGGCGAAAATAGGTGAAACATTCAAATAAATTAGTTTTAACCGAAATTATTTTTAATATCTTTTTATAATCTCACAAAATTTGAAAGCAATAACTTTAAAAAAAATTTAGAGTTATGATAACTTTTTTGTTTATTTTTATTTAAATCCCTATGGTAAATAAAAACTCTCTACTGATCTATATTTCAAAGTAAAAAATAACTAATTTGTAATGCTAAGGATGTGTCAAATAATTAGATTTTTTTTACTTACTGCTGTTCATACACTTTGCAAAAGATGGTATGGAAACTTATTTTTTAAAAAAATAATTGAATTTAGAATTTATTAATTGTTAAAGGAATTTTCAATTAACATTTAGAAAAAAACAGTATCTTACATATATGAATCATGAAAAAACACATACCAACTTTTGTTATACTTAGCTTGATATATTTGCAAATCAAACTCCATGAGTGTGGATCGATTATTGTATGAAAAGTAGCATTTTAAACGCAATTCATAAATTTTAAAATTTTTCTATAAAAAATTATATAGTTAGTCTTTTGTATTACTTTGTGCATAAAAACTGTTTATTCATATACATTGGTTTCGAGCAACAAAAAAAATTCTAAAAACCATTAAACCAAAGATATTTTAATAAGTCGTACGACGACCCTAGAAAAAAAAATAAGATCAAGAAAATGCTATAAAAATTACTATTTAATGTAGATGGTAAGCCATTTCTAATACTCCGTATATTAACAGAAGCCTGTGTTTCGGTATATATTGATTCGATTGATTCGATCAATGGATTGGATTGAATGATTGAATTGATTGTTCGATTGATTATTTGTTTTTATCACGCTTTGAAGCTATCCAAGGGCTTATAGTGATCGCGTCTAGTTATTCTGAACCATAGTCAAACGGCGAAAACGACACATAAACTGGCATTTCACTCTCCAAACAACCACATTATGCCACACTAACCACCCCCAGGCTTAGATTATCAGATATGTCAAAATTTAATATAAATTTAAATCTAGAAAGTTAGTGTATAAATACAATAAAAAAAGAATTAATTGATCCTGATTCTATATTTCTCTCGACTGACTTCTTTTTGCCTTCAATTACATTTGAAGTAACCTATATTTGATTGTGACCACAATAACGGAAAAATGAGATATTTTTAACACTCTTTTATAAGCTTCACTTGTATGTGACGGAATCTCTGAACTCAATTTTTACCCACATTAAAAGGTCAGAATAGTTCGAAATTTTGCTACTTGTCCAGGACCGATTACAATACAATAATTTAATAATTTTGTTCCATTGCCTCATCAGGATCATCATGTTTAACGATTTCCCATCCGCATTAGGTGACGAATTTCAGATCCCATTTCCAGATTTGGCGACTTCAAGATTAAGTTTAAGTAAGTTCAATTAACTATAAAAGGGTTTTTTTTTTAAACATTCAGGTTTAAATTTGGTACTTCTTCTTTAAAAGTAAAACTTTTAAAGTTACTTTTCAGAACTGATTGGATGAAATATTCTAGAAGTTTTATTGAGAAAAATTTTGCAGTGACAAAAAAGAAAAATCTGCAAATATAATTCCTATCTTGAAAAATCAAATACTGTCGTTTGGAAACAGATAATGCACAAAATCATTTAAAAAAACGATGTACATGCATTCGATTAGAGTGAGCAATTACAAAATAAAAATATTTGAATTTATTGTTTTTGTCTGATTTCCTGGGGGAAGGGGAGGTGAAGTATTAAAGAACAAACATTAAAAATGATTGATTCAGTTTCCATTAAATATTCAGGATGCATTCCATTAAAATACAGAATTTCTGCTTATGCAAAAATATCACATGATATTAAATTTGGAAAAAAAATACAAATGTACTGGTGAAAATCTAAAATCCGAGCGCCCTTTATTTAATTGATAAATGCGAGTAAATCCTTCTTTTTTAATGTTCCGATTGTGAAAAGACACAAAGCTTCAAAAATATCTTAAAAGATGAAATATTTTCCCTAGATTCCGTGAAGTACAAAATTACTTAATATAAATTCTCTTCAAAAGAAACTATAAGCTTTGAGAATCATTAATGTTTTATTTAAGCAAAAACTCTCATAGAATTTTTTTTTCTTCCCAAAATGAAGTTTTTTTATTTCTTTAGCGATAGAATTGAAGTATTCAAATTTCTGTTCATTTACGTTTTGCATTTTTAAAAATAAATTTGCATAGTCCCATTAGAATTGCTATCCTCAATGATTGAAGGCGTATAAGCGATGCCATTAAACCAGGAAAAAAAAAACCAAAGACATCATTTTGAACAATTGCTGTGAAATTACATCCGATGAATCGTTTATTTGAAGAAAATAATGTTTTCCTTTATTTTCTCAATTATATCATTGAAAAAGTGAAGTGGATCCACTTCAAAGAAAGTGAAAGGAATGTTTTTGCATTTCCTGGCTATTATTGTATTTTAAATAAGCTGTTTCTATTAAAAAAAATGTTTAGTATTTACTTTTTTGTTTTTTTAAGACCAAAATTTTCCAAAAAAAAAAGCTATAAAAGTGTTGAACAAATTATAACAAAATTAATTTGTTATATATTCTGTTAGATTGTACTTCATTATATAAATAAAGTGTAAGGAAGGTATTTTATTATTTAAAATAAATAAATAGCAAAATCCTAATAACTTGAGAAATTTAGTTCATTAATTGGATCAATTCACGACACCCAGGGAAATTTTAAGGCATGGGCCAAATTAGGACGGATCCATGGCTTAGGCCTCAAAAGTAAGCTTCGTCTGTGGTTTATTCAGCCTGAGTAAGCTCCCAATCAGAATATTTTTAATATAATGGGGTTGCTTATATATTGTTGTTTTTACCTTTGCAGACCTAGTACATTTCTCAGGTATCACTTTTCAGCGCGGCACCTATAGGCGATACCAATTACCGCAAGTAATTTTGACTCCCAGTTTCCACCCCAGAGGGAGGCACCTGTGCTCGGACGATGCGAAATTGTACTTAGGAATTTAATTTTGTTGAGAGAACCCTACCCAAACGGACACTCAAGGGATTTTTTGCATGCCGCATTATCATACAACATGGACTCTGTCAATTTTCTGCATCATGAAAATTCACCGACTTGGGTCGTGTCGAACCCGCGACCTTGGGTGCAGAACATTAGTGGCAAACCAACTACGCCACCCACCCGGCAATTTTTTTAATCTTCAAATGTTATTAAACGACAAATTTGTGACGGGTTTAATCCACAGCCCTTCTATTAATCCTCTTGGAAAAATTCTTTTTTAATTGTGGTTTGAGCTTAAAACCACCTTCTGTAGAGAGAACTGGATTTTATGCTAATTTTGAGTGCTATTTAAGCCCTGGCAATGGATGTGTTAGTGTTATTCCTTACGCTATCATTCAAGGGAAATTAAAGAATTGCCTTTGGGAAATGTTGATGTAGGCGAGAAGTTTTGGATTAAAATTTTGCATGATGGAGAGAATAGGATGGAATTCAGATAAGTGTTTAATTAACTGTCTTATAAGCTTAAGATAGGGAACAAAATTAAAGTTCCCCCTCGGTTTATAATCCTTAATTTATCATAAAATGATTTGATTTAAATAAAATTGATTGTTTTTATAACGATATCTAATAATTCGGTGTCCCAATTTAGACCTTCAACATCCGGGTTGCAACATATTCTTCGAAAAATTGGGAATCTCGAACCAACCGTCAAAATTTTCTAGGCTGCTTTATCATGTCATGTCCATCTTCCATATTTAGGCCTAGACCTACAATCAAACACCACTACTTAGTCAAAAGGTGACCGGCAATCGATTGAGATGATTTGTACTCAGATTTGTGAGACTATGAGTTACGCACATTAATTTGATATGAGTATTTGACAACTTATGCTTTGTATTGTCTACTTAAAAAGGTCGCAGGTGGGGCCTGCTTTTACATAAGTGCCCTGGGCCTCACAAAATCTTGGCCCTGTATCTGGCATCAAGAAAATACGTTTTTGATACCAGATACTCTGAAAGAACATAAAAGTTTTATTGCAGTTATTATTTTAGGTGTCTTGTGAGATTTGTCCTTCTATCACAAATATTTTAAGATCTTATTCGGTATAGTGAGTATTTTATAAACAATATGCATCTATTATAAACATTAATAAAAAAATTCGCGTAAATCATTTTAAATATTGTGTTATTTAAAACAGTCAGTTGAATTGGATTTACCTATCCGCGCTTTGAAATTCTTTTTACACTTGATAAATGAAAATGCATTGCAGCGATTTTTTTTGTAAAGTTTCTCCCTCTTAAAAACAAACAGCAAGAAAATAAAAATCTTGTTTACTTAAAAAAGAGAAAGTATAACAAAGGTCTACTCTAAATACTCAAATATTATTCAGAGTTGATAAAATATAAAACAGTTTAGTAAAGAATCAATAAAAGCAAGTTAAAATAAAAAAAATATTTTATTTATTTATTGCATTTGAATGATACGAATCCAATAGCAAAAAATGAATAACTGTGGTTATTTTTTTCTTTCCTTTCTCTCTTTTTTTCCCCATTTTTTTCTTTCATTTTCTCTTTCTTTATCAAGAATGTGTTACTAAATGGCTTAGACATAAAAGTTCATTTCTTTTTTCTTTAAAATAATAATTTTCCTAAATGTTTATGCATGATTTTATGGAATTAACCCCTTGCGTAGAAGACTGCGCTTTCTAATATCCCCAGAAATCTGAAATTTCTGGGGATATTGACATTAACGTTAAGACGCAGATTTTATTTTTGGCGCTGACTAAGACAAACGTTTATTCATGTTTCGTTTCGCTTTCTAAAGTTTGTAAAACTGTTTTCGCGTTGTTTATTTTTATTTTTTCTTGACAATGTAGGTCTTCATTGGATTTTAACGAAAGTGATACTGAATGAGAATTTTCCCGGAAACTGATGAATACAGCAGTGACCCCGATACGGATTTCTCTATTTGTCAAGAAGAAGATGAAGAAAATGAACGAAAATGCTAATATACTTAAGTAACACGGTAACAAGTGTCGAAAAGCTTTTAGTTTCAAGGAATATTTTGAAAAGTTTCAAAAAGATTTGCAATTTTCCTATTTTTTAAAACTTTTTTTAACTTAATATTTTCTAGCTTAACTTTTGTAATTTTATACAATCCCAATAAAAGAAAATCTACCTTATAATGTTTCCTGTGCTGGTTACACTGGGTGTACACCTAAATAAGACACATATCCACTTAGAGTTACAATGAGATTTTGTCATATACGTTGTATGTATTCACTAGTGGTTACATGGTACGCAAGGAGTTTAGCCCAATTTTGTAATATTTACCAATAAAATGAGTTAGTTTAAATGAAGTAGTATAATAAATTACATTTACTTATCTAAGTAATTTCAAACTTTCGTCTTAATGTTGAAATTTAATTTACAATCGTTCAAGACTGATTTCTACAACAGTGTTCATCATTGATTAAAGTTGAAATTTTTATAAGTAATCACACACACCCATACACATGAAAGTGTTACACATCTGCCCTACAACTCATACTATAATACAAATTAATGCACCAAAAATTAAAAAAAAGAATCTGTTTAATTTAAGAGAATTTAAAAGAAGAATCTCGGTTAATCAGGTCATCGATTCTTTTTAAAAAATATGCTCCAATCCTTGAAATTCAATTATTTCAGAAATTAAATTTAATGAAGCATTAATCATACGTTCTGTACTGTGTGTTTATAAAAACTATATTTTCATCAGCCTTTTTTTACCTAGAAGCTTATCTCCTAAGCCCATCTTATTCCATAAAATCGTTTGAATAACCGCCAGATCACGCCTTTTAAGAAGGGTCGCTGCCATCACTATTAACTCTCCTAAATCCCTTTTAATAGGTTTCGTAGAAGGGGCACGCGAAATCAAATTTGTCGTTTGCTGGCACCCAGGCTTCCCCAAATAAACATTTAATGAATACCTGCTCGGAGAAAAGGGACATTAATGATTCAGGGCCGAATCTTCCACACCCCGACGCCATGATCATAATTACGATTCAAATACTACTCGACACAACAACCCCTACCGGAAAGGAATGCAAAGAATTCATAATGAGATCGTAATGGCTTCTGGAGTAAGACGTGAGGTAACTTCCTTTTTTTTTTACCTTCAGAACAGTAGGATACTAGTGTGACAAATTACTCAAAGTGAAAGGATGCCTTTTATGTGAGGAAATAGAATTAAGTAAAAGGGATTGAGAAAATCTCTGTATGAATTATCTTTTTTTTTATCTTAATGGAGAGTTTTAAAAATTCAGGAAATCGCTTGAGAGGAAGTAGGTCGATTTGGCCTTGATCTGATGAATTAATGGCTATTTGATGACTCAACAGTGAATATTGGCATGGAACTGTGTATTAGAGAAGACTGATTTTTTTTCCAGAATTTTAAGCCCTACCTATGTGGAAAAGATGTTCTCCGGTATATAGATGAAGGTGGAAAATAAAACATAATTTTTTTGTGTGTTGAATAGTGCCATAGGGGGAACGAGGTTAAGGTATTTGAGCTTTTTACGGTAAAATCTCAAAGTAATATTTTTAAAGAAAAACAGGTTCCTTAATACTTTTTAACATTTATTGCGTTGAGAGGACAGGTACTAAACAAGAAAAAAAAACATCAAGTACTTTTAACAGCTTTTTTAGCATTACGTTTTTAAGAACCCTACTGACGAAATTTCAGCGCTTGGATTAAGTGGAAGATTGAAACAATCTTAGATCGCACTGATTCGACGGTGTAGGGAGAGTGAATTTTGGTTATGAAATGTTACAATGCCCTTTATACTCTTCACTACTCACCTTCCATTAATCAATAACCATCAGTGTTTTAGTTGTTTATATTGTAGAAAAATAATTTTGGGCCTAAAATCAACTAAGCAAAGGGAAGTCTTTTCCATTTTTTAAAAAATGCATTCATTTTGTGACAATACTAAATTTTAAAATGATTTCTTAAGCTATTTTTCTTCTTATCTCCATAACATACACATTTCTTTCAGGAGAAATGTTAGTAAGGTATAAACGCAAATTTATTTGCAAATTATATATATGGATACTTTTTAAGATATTTAGTGTGTCACTTAGATTAGAATACATGTATAAAATTGTTTTAAGAATACAGCAAAAATTATTTAAATACAGAATTGTAGCAAAAAAGGAACATAGAATTACCTTTTTTCAAAACATTTTCGTTTTATGGAAAATGCATCTACAAGGTGATCAAATGAAAAGTACGAAACGACATAAAATGAAAAGTTAAATATTGCATATTCGCCAAAGAATGTACGAACATTCGGATGCCATTGAGACTCTGACTGGGATCGATCATGCGCGGTGCCGATGCGAGGGAGAGCAAAGCTCTTATAAAAGCGGCGTCCAAATGATGCGAGCACAGAAAAAGCATTAACTCCGATGTGTACTGTGAGACACTCCGACGCCTACGCAGGTCCATCAAGAACAAAAGACCGGGGCTGCTCACGGAGGGTGTGGTTCTGCTCCATGATAACGCGCGTCCACACGTCTCCAGAGTCACACAAATGGAACTGGACAAGTTCCAATGGGAGACGTTGGACATCCGTCCTACAGTCCGGACATGTCACCCTGCGATTTCCATGTGTTTGGTCCACTGAAGAAACACCTGAAAGGACAGCGCTTCAACTCGGACGACGTACTCAAGGACACTGTGAAGGACTGGGTCTCGTCACAGCCACAGGAATTCTGGGAACAAGGAATCCTGCGGCTTGTTCATCAGTGGGATCGTTGTGCTCAGGCTATGGTGTATATTTTGAATAAAGTCTATATTTGTACCCACCGTGTCGTTTCGTACCTTTTCATTTGATCACCCTTGTATAATAATAATATTTTGCTTATACATAGCTCAGATCTCTGTACAGAGTCTGAACTAGGATTTTTGAAATATGTTACTTAGAAGAGTATTTATCAATATTTTAATACAGCAGAGTGGAGAAATTTTGTGTTTTTCAAAATTCCTAGTACAAGCTCTCAGGAGAAACATTTGCTTTATATAAGCAAAATGTTATTATTATCGAAGCATTTTTCATCGAAGGAGAATATTTTGAAAATTTGTAATTATAAGTTAATTTTTTAACAAACTATTGCGTTTAAATAATTGTTTACTCTACTAATAATATTATTTGAACAATTTTATATATATATTCTAAACCAAATAATACTAAACATTATGATTATTATCCATTTGTACGCTTTTTTTTAAATCACTGTTGCGAACATAGGCGGATATCTAAAAATAAAAATGCAGTATTATTTTTTTTAAAAAAAAATTAAGCATATGGAATGTTATTTTTTCCTGTAAAAGTGGTTATTGCTATTAAATGTCACAAGGCAATAGAGTTTTGTATCACGAAGCAGCTTAAATAGTTGACAAGTATCCTACTCCAAAAAAAGACTATTTTGACAGCTTCTGTCAGAATTCGATTGTTATACAGCATTGTGATTATTCAGAAATAAATTTGTGTCACTACATTGTATATTGCTAGGATCAATGTATGTGAAACAAAGTTCTAAATTCTAGAAAAATTACATGAAATGGATCAAAAGATTTTTTTTTTTGTCATTTTTCTGAACTGGTTAGAATTCGCGTGCTCTTAAAAAGCAGTATTTCATGAAATCTGCTAAGCATGTACATGCGCACGCACAAATATTAGAATATCTTATAAAGCATTTATACTTAGAACATTTATAATCAAAAATAAATGTTTTTGATGAATAATTATATCAACATATTCTTCATTAATTTCATCAAAGTTTTATGAATACAACCCATTAGTTGAGATCATTTTATGATTCTTAATAAATTCAATTGAGGAAAATGATTCAAATTAATGCATATTAAATAAAACTAAGTTTCGAAACTCTCACAGGATTTTAAATAAGAAACATTAGGCATCTCATTTGGTATCAACCTCGGCATTTGATAATGATTATTAATTACTGTATGGAATGTTGGATTTCTCACATAAAAACATAATAGATGCTACAGATTAAATTTAGCTACTATATGCGTATTTAATTCTTAATTCTCCTCGGACAAATAAAATTTAATCTATAAAATAATATGATTTTACATAAAAAAATATTTTTCTAGCAATTTAAAAATTTAACTTGGTGTATAAACGCCGTGACTGTTACAAAAGAAAGCGGATTTTAAACCTTAATCTCCGAAATTGATTCGAAACACTAATTCATCTAATTTCAAAAATATTCTGCTGAGTTTTTTTTTTAGGAACTTGATATTAGTTTTGTGTTTTTTTAGGGTTTGAAAACTGTACAAAAAGTTCGATTAAATTTCTGTTTTGAATTCTTTTTATTTTTTTTAAAGCTATGCGATATAAATTGTTTTCTATTTTTAACTCTTTTTTTCCACTTTGCGTGGTATTAATATGAACTTCATTCGGAAAAAGTGAGAAGATCAGAGGAAACATAGTTTTAGGAATTTTTTCCCCAGAAGACACTAATATTGTGAGGCGGCTTTGGCAAGACAATATTTGATTCGGTGTACGAAAGTATATTAACTATTTAAACAACAAAGAACTTCACAATGTATTCAACAAGTTTATATTTAAAAATTCTAGAAAACTAAAATATAATCCTTAAAAGTAAGAATTAGTTTTCCCAAGTATCGATTTACATCTCATCAGAACAAAATTTGAGAATGAAACTAATAAGATATGTGTTTAAAGAATTGTAATATAAGCCGTTATCTTTGAAAGTGGAGTAAGTCCATTTTTGACCAAAAGTTAATTAATAATAACATTTAATGCAATCTGCTATGATCTATGCGTACAGTTCCCCAAAAATCCTTCAAAATTTTCTTCATTTTGTCAGTATAAATTTGCGCAGTTAATAAAATTACTTACATATTATTGCAACCGTATTGGAGGCATTACAAGAAATTAAACACATGGTTGCCAATTCAGTGCATACGACACATGCGCAATCGGGGTTGTCAACTTGGCGTTGTTGCGATATTACATAAGCACCGAAATTACAAATACAATTACTTTGAAAGTGGTAAATATCTCCATATAATATAAAATGGACTAACACCACTTTAAAAGAGAACGGCCCATATTAAGAATTATTAATATTAAGTGGTGGTAATAATCAAGTGGTAAATCCATTATAATGATACTAAATCTTTAATCAACTGTGGAAACACAGTACATGTGTAAATAAAATTACCAAAAGAAATTTAAAATAACCTAACTAATTTACCGTAATTAATACAACTTATTTTTTAAAAAAGGCCTTTTAAGTTAATACGAAGTAGATTGTTATGCAATCCAATTGATATATTTTAACTTCATTCGACAAAAGAACTTAAGAAATGTTAGTGAAAAAAAAGTATAATAATATACATAAATTTCAGTAATCTAAATTTATATTTCTTTTTATGTTACTTTTCATTGTTTCATATATTGCCATGCAACAATTGATAAAACGTGCATCACTCCTGATTGAAAAGAGAGTCAAACACAAAATGAATAAAAGCAACTGCATAGCCCAGTAACTTATCAACGCAAGCAGCCAAAACATTTCAGAAATAGATTTTCATTTTATTTATTTTTACTTTCTTTCTATCGTCTGCTTTCGAACAAAACAAAAAAAAATCAAAAACAAGGCCTAACCAAGTGTCTCATTGCAGCTGCGACAAGCAATGGTCCAATAACAGGCACTTCAGGCTCGGTGTCTGCTGAGAACACGACATTTTGTCGGGTCGAAACAATAACAAAGGGCTCTTAACGTCTGCAATAACGACGACCAGTTGAAATCGAACGAATTATTGCTATTGTGGATTCTTTTCTTTCCGACTCTTCTTTTTCGTTTGGGATGTTTCGAAAAATCTTAACGTCGTCTGCTTACTTGAATCGCTGGCGTTTCCACTTCGATCGGTACAAAAGAAGGAACTGGAGAAAGTTTTTTTCACTTTCGTTGGAGTAAATATAATAATACAAAATCAGTAAAATAAAGGTATGGGATGTGTTGTGTGCAAGATTTTCAAAGTTTGTTCGAATCTTTACAATTGCACAAGTTTGAAAAATTTGTTATTTTCAACAAAATTGAGTAGCTAAAAAGTCTTCAGGAGCTAAAAACAAATTTAATCTATTTTCTTATAATAGTTTCTTGTATTTGACTGAAGCCGTATTACTAGCTGTTTCTTAATAACACTAACAATATAAATTACATTACAGTAAATTTGAATATATTTAAGCACGTTGCAATTAATTTCATTATATGATGATCCAATAAAATTATCTGTCAAGTTTAATCCCAAAAGACAAAATCAAGGGTCGATTGATCGTTAAAGTATGAAAAACGGTACTCGATAGTTCTTTGAACCACTTCTAGCTGCTTTAAGAAGGATTTTTCCGATTAGGAACTAGAGATGGCCGAATAAAACATTTGTACTCTAGATATCAGTTCAGTATATGGCAGCGAAAATTAATTTCCATTGAAGAAGTTTCAAATATTGACAAATTACTCCGATCTGTTGCAACAACTCAAAGTTGCGGTACTGGACAAGGATTTAAAAAGTGCATGTGTAAAAAAAATGTGGGATGGTAAAAAGTGGACTTGTTTCAAAAATAATAAGCAGTCTAATCCAAAGCCTCATCACAGCAATCCTTGCTCTAATAAAAAATGAAAAGTAAAATAAAAGAACATCTCATAAAATTTAAATTAATATATTATCTTACATTTTTGTTTAAGAAAGTTTACACAATGCTTTTATGAAGCAACAGTTTTTCCACCTGGCATGTATTTTTGTTGATAATATTTAAATATAATCTATTTTTGGAACATATTCTTTTTCCTCTTTATGTTTAACTAATGTTAGAAATATGTGCAATAATAAATTATATCATCTGTACTTTCCCTTATTAATTATCAATTATGCATCTACAAAAGAGATAAAAGGTATTTTTGCGAGATATTTAGCTATTTATAATCAATTAATTGATAAAATATCTTTGAAATTGTTTATTTTTCACTTATATATATATATATATATATATATATGTACGGTCTATCCTTAGTTATTTCATAGAATAACTAGGTAAAATATGAAATTTTTCATCTATTATATACTTTAACTGACTAGTCTAGATATTTCAGGAAATACCTAGTAATTCTATGAAATAACTGAACTATACACTTTAACGGTAACATATGTAACATACTAAAAAAGCTCAGGGTGTTGCCGAATTAGTTGTAGAAATTCGGAGGGGTGATAGTAGGCAGCTTGAAGACCACTAATAACCATAGAACATGGCACCGCAAACCACATTCAGTCGGAGCATTTCACAAAAACAGTTCTGAAGGGTGTGATATCGAGTGAAATGAAAAGGGGCACTAAAAGGTAAGGAATGCATTTATCACACGTAAAGCATGTTTACAATACGAACAATGTACCACAGGTTGAGGTCGGAAATACAATGACAAGCGACTGTCAACGGAATTGTTCGAACTTACGGCCGCGTAGGTCATAGGAAAGACGACACCAACGGATGAAGGATTTTCAGATGAGTTCAAACAAATATTGTGTGATGGTGATGTCAGCTGTAGTGACAACAATCTGGGCCGTGAGATCCTGCACTGCAGCCCTCGACGTCTCATAGATAATTGATTTCAAGTGGCCCCAGAAGAAGAAATAAAAGGAAATTAAGCGTGGAGAATCTCCCAAATCCTCATGAATATATACTATTAAGGCCTGTAAGGAATTACACTTGTCAAACGAAAAAAAAATTACTTTATTGCTGTAAGAAAATATATTTTTTAAAGAAAATTGATAAATGGAGGGTATTATGGAATAGTCGGGTAATATGGAATAGGTAGTTGAAACAATTGAAAAGATAATTCTGACTTCATAATACGTAGATATTTTTAAATATAAAAGCCATATTTTTAAAAATATATGAAATTCGTTCCTGTGTTTCCAGTCTACAAAAGTCATAAATTTAATCTTTCTCTGCTCCATTACATTCAAGGTGCACCCAGAGAAAATAGTTGAAACACTGAATTCAAATTTCCTCTCTTTGGTCTTCGGAGAATTTCCCGGTACATAAGACACATTATGGAACACCTATTATTCCATAATACCCAACATGTCATCTTGGAACATGAACTTTTAAAGTGAAGGAAAAACATTGCCAACTAAAAAAACTATTCCAGTATTACAAACAACAATTCTTATACTGTACATTACATGCTTAACCTTAATGTCCAAGTTACATGTGTACTAGTAGGTTAAAGTGTTTTAAAACTACCTGCAAAAACTTTTTAAAATCATAAAGCACACTTAACTCTGTAGCGAAAGTTACGGCAACAAGTGGTCAACCCTCAATGCTATATGAGAGTCTCTTCAGTATGCCAAGGTTTTCCCACGCATTAGCAGCTACAAAGAGAGACAAAACATTGGTATTCCATAATACCGACTCTCAACTACTTACATGAATGAAAATAAGAAAATCTCCTCTAGAAATCTAAATATAAGTAGAACAACCGAAAATAACTTATTTTGAACAAAACTACGTTTTGAAAATAATAAGAGAATCTAATGTCTCTTGAAGACTTGAAATAACGTTAGAATATATTAGAGAAATTGAAAAAAAATTCTTTTTAAATTCAATGAATTTTTAATCTTGGGTAAAATGGGAGAAATAGTATTTATATTTGGGTAAACTGGATAACAGAACATTGACTCCCTTTTTGTAATATTAACACAAATAAGCACAATAGTCATAAAAAAAAAACAGAAAAAGAAAGTTGTAACAAATTTAGAAATTTTTCCTAAATCAACAGTAACTTAACAACTTATTCCATTTCAGATCATATACCGTAAAATCCAGCGTATAACGCACACCTATACTTTCAAGGCACATTTTTTTAGTTTTTAAGTATATTCACCGTATATATATAACGTGCATTCCTTTTTTACAAAGAAACCTGAAATGTACTTGAGTTTTAAAGTCATTTATTCCCGGTATTATCCCAAGCTTTGGAAATAATAGCATACTTCTACAGCTACAATTATTTACGTATATAAATAATGTTATTTCTTTTAAATAAACGTAATTTCAATATATGTACATAGAAATATAATTTTTTGCTAGGCTCATTTTTTTTATTTTTAAAGCTTTCATTTTTATATTCAGCATATAATGCCTACCCGTAAATTTCAATCTTTTTTGTGTGTGTTCAAAGTGCGCGTTATACGTCGGGTTTTTCGGTGATTGAATCATACATGCAAATACTAACTTCCAGTATTTGAATCGAATAATGTACAAAATCAAAAATCCAAATTAGACAGGTGTTCGGAAAGGCTAAAATATAAACAGAATTAGCTTATTTAACGGACATAATGCCACACTCTTATTTTGAAAAAAAAATAGTACCAATTTGCAGAGCTGGGTATTAGCTATGAAGGAGTTGAATTTATTAAACAAATATAAAGTTTGAGAAATAATACGTAAGTTTGTGATAGCAGAATTAATAAAAACTAAAATATTACAGTTTTAAAACAAAATGAGAAGCTGGGAAAAAACAAAGTGAAAAGCTAGGCTTGAGACACAACTGGTTTTAGATTAATAAAAATATAGATTATTCGGAGTCGTATGCACCATTAGTAAATAAGGATTTTTTTTCCAATTATTAATTGTATGTACAGCTAAATTAAAACTGATTATTAAGTTTTTTATATATATAAAACCTGCAGAATTATACAGTGCCTTGAAAAAAATTGTGTATGTGTTACCTCTTATTACTTATGATAAATTAAATTTGAGATGTTTCATTAGATTGGAAAAGAGTATTGCCTTAAGATACCATGGATTGCCTTAGTCAGTTCATTGCCTTCAACTAATACATAAAAATAAAGACTGAATTAGAAAAATATGAACTAAAACACACACACAGCTGGCTTCTCATAATTGTATGTTGATTAAAACTGTTATATTCAAAATATTCTTATGATGTGTGTAAAATGTACATATTTTTTGTAATATTGGTAAAATGTATCAATATATTGTAATTAACAGAACAATATATATTTGAAGAGTATAAGAACAAACTAGCAAGTGTTTTGGCATATGAATTGAAAAACATGAAAATGGAAAATTAAAATTGGCACTGTTTGAATGTATTAAATCATTATTTGTAAACGTGATTTAGAGATCTATAAAAGTAGTAAAACTCCAATTGTGTAACAGGAGAACATAAAAATGTTCTCTTACAGAAAAATATATTGGTATTATTACTTATGAAGAATCAATCGGCGAACTATGTTATTTCTTTAATAGAACTGGTCCTTATGTATTATGGAGGTCACGTAATATATGTTATAATTTATTCATTAACCATAAAAAACAAAATATTACTTAGCTAAAGCGATTTTGAAATGTTTGAAGGTTACAAAATATACATAAAACAGTTTTATGACAAGAAATTTGGTATTTGGATATTATTTGAGGAAATGCAGATAATGGAATTTTTTTTGGTGGTGTAGTTTTGCTAGCAATTCATTAATTTTATGGAAATAAGTCATAAACAGACAAGTGTTAGCCTATTAACATGTGTGTGTGAAGAAGAGTTATTTTTTATTTCTAAAAATTTTAAGGTATTATTTCAATTGCAAATTTGTCATCTGAACTGAATCGTAAACAAATTATTAATAAGGCTGTATTTTTAAATCCAGATAGTCAAGTAGCAATTGAGGAAATTAAATGCTCTACTCCTCAAATCTATCCTTATAAGTTTACGTTTCCATTTTGTAAAATATTTATTGGAAGACACAATGTAATTGAATTAGAATACATTCAAATGGATTGCTAATCGCATGCTTTTTTTTTTATAAAATCTATAAACAAAAAATTTAAAAAATCCCAAGAAAATATTTAATTAACTCCTTAATTTTCAATTAATGTATTTATTATTAAATTCTGTTTGTGATTTACGTTTTTATATATGATGAAATATTTTTTTTTAAAAAAAAAGTATCAATCGCAGAAGGGGATGTTGGGTAGGAGTGAGATAACTGTTTTTTAGGCGGGGAGTGAGCAGACTCACTACTGAGAGACTTCACCCGATTGGTTCGTCATGTGTGATGATCGGAAAACTTATTCGTATGTTGTGTCCTACTTGTTAATCTCTTAAATGTCACCAGCGTATATATCCGTCTTGCTCAACAAGTGCGTTGAATGTCCGGACGTATATATACGTCCTAATCAGGGAAAAGTTTGCTGATTTGATCCTTTTCTTTTCCCCCCAATACACCGCATACTCGTGCCTATAGGAAAGACGGTGGCACTGGGCAATGAATCGAGTAAATTTTAATCAGCATTTAAGGGGTTAATAATACGTTTTGCTTTATTTATGTTTGGGTTTCAAATCAAATGTCTAAATAGGTGAAGAAATCATTACACAAGTAACAACACAAATTCCTTATTTTTTAGGTGGCCATAGTAGCCAATCATAAAATTTGGAGAGGCTGCCAGTTCCAGGTGTCGTCTTGATCACTTGTCCGTGATTCAAAATTATACTCTACGTCGCCAATGAAAAACAAAGAAGTACGACGCAGATGAAGATCAAATCCTGATTGTCCAGAAGTAGTTTTGTGGTTTTGAATAAAATACAAAACAATAACTCTATCTGAAAAAGAAACAAATCATTATTCTTGACACAATATTAAAGGAAACAAAATACATACGCTTAAGAATTCCACTTATGCTGTAAATCAGGGGTGTCAAACCCTAAAACTGACTTTGGCCAAATAAGCAAGGTTTAACCTAATGTGTGCCGCAAAGAAAATCAATATTCTTTGAAACATAGGTATATTTCTAATAATGCCTTATAATAAACTTAAATAAAAGAAGAAGAAAAATTAATATTCAAATCCTGACATTTGACATCTCTTCTCTGCCACTGTCTTTCTTGTTTCGGGAGAAGATTTGATATTTTATTACATATTATTGTGGGCCAATATATTTTCCGGGCCGCAAGAATGCTCGTTGTGGGCTGCATGTGACCCGCGAGCCGTGAGTTTGACACCCCTGCTGTAAATAATATACAACTAAATTTAAATTGAAGTTATTTAAATAGATTGCAATTTGAATGTTTAATGTGGGATGATTTAACAGTCTGGATCGATTGCAGTTTGATTGCATAATACTACATTATTTAACAATGCTTGGATAGATTGCAATTTGATTGCGTGGTGAGGAATAATTTAACTGATATATTTTCAAACAAAATTCACATCGCTAGCGAAATAATACCGAAAAGTAGTTATTGTGTTTCATTTCTTCTCAAACTGTTTTAAAATAACAGTATGAAATACTATAATTTTAATAATAAATAGTTTACTGCTTTTCATTCCAAAGAAAAGTTATCACCAACAAATCCAAACAGCTTGACAAAAGGAAATAAAATGTCTAGTAATCCTAAACTTCAATTCATATGCCAAATATCTACAAATTATTTTTTTTAAAAACCAAAAAGTCTAATATTTTTGAAAAAATATATTCTTGGCAATCGTTGTGTTCTTACTTAAAATTAATGTATTATAAAATACCGCAAATATATATCCAGTAAATATTTAGTAAAGTTTTTGAATGCTAGGACTAATAACACATTTTAGATACTTAAAACAGATAAGGATACGGTTTTCTATCAAAGGTGCATATTTTTACTTGTTCATATATATATATATAAATCAAGATTAAAAATTTAAGGCTAATGCTTCAGAAACAATGAATAGTAGACATTAAAAAGAACTATGTATGTTTCCAAGCCATTTATTACATTAAAAGTTTGATTGATGTTAACCATTTTAATATATCAGAAAAAACGATTGAGATAAAATCCTATCTAAAATATGTTACGTCTTCTGATATTTAAATCAAATTTCAACAAACGAAAATCATTTATCTTACAAACGCTAACTCATTACGAAACTATTTAATCCACGCAGTGCATAAAAAAAAATATTCTTCATTTCTGTTCAACAATACTCTAGAAAACATATAAATTAAATTATCTCACATTGTAAAAAGTAGGACGTAAGAATCCATGAATATAGTTAATTCAATGAACAAACTTCATGAAAAATAAAATAGGAATATTAATATGAATAAAGCCTTCTACAGACTTTATTATACTTTTGTGAATACTTTTAAAGTCAACGGCGAGTACGTATTAAAACATTGAAAACTCTTCACTTAGAAACTATTTCTCTCAAACAAAATGTGACTATTTTCTTGAGGATATTTCATTAAATAATTTTGAAAACACTGTTTTCATGAATTTATTATTAAACAATGAAATCGGGAATAATGCCTTTATTTCTTTTTATTAATTGTGTAATGCAACAGCTCTCAAGACTGATATCAATGAGTCACTTCATACTGAATTAAGATCAATTGAGACGTTATTTGACAGTGACAGGTACCAAAAGCGTCTTCACCACAAGTTATTGCTTCGATATTTGATGAGATTTTAATCCGGGAGCTGTCATGTGGGGCACAGAGTCACCCCAAGATCACGATTTTTTTTTTAAATTTGAGAGTAACTGTTTATTTGTTACCAATGGCCCTGTCAGTATCCTCCTGTATGATGGACTTCATGAGTATTGTGAATTCGTCAACCAATGCTGACTTTCCAGACTATAATTTATATTTTTTCCAAATATGACTTTACTGTTTTATTGTTTTGGAAAAATGTTTATTTCCCATTTAATGTAATAATTGTTTATTAATAGGCCCAATAGATGGCTCTGGCTGTTTTTGAGATTTGTATGTAAGAAGAGGCAAATAATTTGTTTGATTGTTCTTTTGATGGTTTTAGTATGTGAAGCTCTGTTTATGTTGTTAATAAAGATTAAAAAGGTTTGTAATTATTTTTTGTCCTTCCCAGGTAAGTGCTTCCCTTGCTTCACGGATTCGAATGAATGGGAGTGTACCCGCATTTTGGAACCTACACCAGTGTCGGGTAGACACTTTAATATTTATGGGTGTTGGGGGTATTTTTGGGTCAGAAATTTAATTCGAGATGTGTGGCTAAAAAATGGAAGTTTAAAGGTATGAGACATGTATCTCTCCCCGTTTTGGAAATGACACACGTTTTTTACATTTTTTAAAGTACTTGGGATGACTGAGTTCTTCAAACAACCACTTTTGTTTTGTTTTTCTATGAACTGGATACATCCCCCCCCTTGTGAAAACGAATTAATGGTTTTGATTGCTGTGTTGTACGACTCATTATGGCTTATAAATATAAATGAACATAATATAATGAACATAATATCTCTATTGGGTGAAGTTGAAAGTTGTCAAGCAAGGAAGAACATAAAATAATGGATATCAATCCTGATAGCGAAGGTAAATTTCAGAAAAATGATGAACATGAAACATTTGAGTTGAAGGGAAAGCTATTCAATGTTACCTAAGAAACCCCATCATGAAAGATGTGAAGCTACAAGGGTACCACAAGACACTCTGCACCCTGTCAAAAAGACACAAGCAAGAAAAAGTTCAGCATGCTATTTGTCGATAATCTATGGACAATAAAACTGCAATAGCTTGAACAAAGTATGAGATTTTTGCCTGCAAATATTATTTATGCAATGTTAGCGAAATGCGTTGGTGATTTGTGTTCTTAATTAAAAATCCACGCACATTTGAAACATTTTAGTTCAGTTTGACTAATTTTTTTTTCAAATTATTAAAGAAAAATTAAAAAAGTTTTTAAAAGTAGGCAAATATGCTTTTTTTAAAATTAAATTAATTACTGGAATTATGATTATATGGTGTACTATACAATAATTATAAAAAAAAGAAAAACCTGCGCGATCACTAATCTTAGTATCGAGTGCGTGCCTTCTCCCGGGTTAAATTCCCTCTTCACAACTTAAAGAATGTTTTCACAATAATCATACATAAAACTGTGTTCAATGGAAAAATGAATAGATTTCCAATATACTGCTGCGAAATTTGATACATAAGATAGGTTTAGTTTTTAATTTATAGCATCATAAATAACCAAACTCTTAGGGATTTTTTTCTTGATGTTAAAAAAAAACGTAACTTTTATGTATACAAACCCCTAGAATTCTTGTATCGCATCATCTATAAAAACAAAACTTTGCAGAATAAATTATATCAGTATTTAAGGATGACTTAATAATTATAATACTTGTTATCTCATATAACTTGTGTGTGTAGCTTTCTCTCAACGCCTTTTCAAAACTAACCACAAGGAAAATATATTATGAATTGTTTGATCTATTTAAGAACCTTTTACGTTATCAATGAGCCATGGTTTATGTAATTTGGATTGCTATTTAAAGATTAGTGAAGTGAAAATGTAGGAGAGACACTGAGAGTGAAATCGTAAGAGAAGGTATAATTGTGTGTGTGTGGTAAAAGTGACTAGGCATATATTTGCGTTTAATTGGATTCACGAGATTAATGATGTTCCACAGAGTGAGTCCTTGAATTTAAAGTCAGTATATCTGTATTCCAAAGCACAGCGATAAAGATAAATGAATATTTATTAGTATTTCTTATTAGGGTTCGAGTCTCCACGTAGTTAGGATTTTCGCTTACACTAAGTTCTGGTCAATAAGATATTAGTAATAAAAAATTTTGGATTGAATAAAGTGGTTAAATTTTACAAGGATATATGTTAATATACTTTATATCAAGGGTCAACAACCTCCGGCGCGCGTGCCACATGTGGTACAATTCTCAGTGGCACTCTGCACTACTCTACAATTTTGTCAACTTTTGAGTGGATGGAAGTTAATAAATTTGTATAATGGACCTTATTTCACAAACATATTCGGAATCATGGATATTTATGGCATGACGAAAAATTTCAAAGATAACTCTAAAGATAAATTTTCAGCCATTTTCTAAATTATTGAATGTCATTGTTGGAGAGATTTAATTGTTTGAAGAGAAAAAATATACGCGCTCTGCTTTCCGCTATTTTTTGTTTTTACATATCTAAGTAAAAAATCATTCCTCATATGAAAAACATAGCGAGTCTGCAAAGAAATAGTTTAACAAATTAATGCTCAGAATCGGTTCCAATTGAAAGTCACAATTTTTACCGTTGATTTTGACATATAAACTAGGGTGGTGCAAAAGGATAAAATTAAAACTAAAATATTTATTTCTCAAATTTTATATTGAGGAAAAACTCATATTTTGTGTTGATTACTTCTAATTTTAACAGATATGTTAAAAAAATTATCGATTAAAAAAAAGTAAAAAACACCCTTCTGTAGTTAATCCAACTAAGTTCTAACTTAATCTTTTAGTCGCCAAATATGGAAATGGATCTGAAATTAATCGCCAAATGCGGGATGGGATCTGAAAAAGGAAAATCATTAATCCTGATGATCCTGTAAAGGACAATATAACAAAATTATAAAATTATTGTACTGTCATCGGTCATGGAAAAGTGAGCAAAATTTCGAATTGATCTGACCTTTTAAAGTGGTTAAAATTTCTGTTACATTCAAGTGAAGCATACAAAAGGGTGTTATAAAACATATTATGCGTACAATTTTAACTTTTATATTTTTGTTGAAGAAATATATTTTATGTTGTTTATTTTTGTTAAGGAATATCTTCAAGTGATGCAAAATTAATATATAATAAAACTCTAAATCTATATTATTGACCTATATTCTCTAACTCTGCATGTGTTACCTGCGGGATTCAAATTGTTTCAAGCATGTTCTACTGTGTGGCATGTTGAAACATATTGTTAGATTGGTTTGACACGCCGCAGCTTAAATTTTACCGACCGCTACTTTAGACCCAAATATTAACAAGAACTCCATTTCAAACTATCCATGCATTATTTCAATCCATTTATATCATAGTAACTAATACGTGGAGAACAAATTTATGTACAGTTAATTACCTTAAGTTAATACTAGTTAAAATATATTTTTTTAGAACTTATGTAAAGCTAAAAGAAATGAAAGTAAATATGTCTCTTATAGTAAATTAGGAAATACTTTCGTCTTTCTTTACTTTACCACTAAAATCAAAGTAATTCATTTTTTGTAATGTAGGAAATTTTCCAAAAAGTTATTGTATTATAAATGTGTGCAATTTATAATATTATTAATAAAATCACTTGTTCTCATTTGGTTAGAAAAATAACAAAAGTAACACAGGTATTGAATACATTGTTTATGCAAACTTCTTGTCATAGTCTAAGTATTTAGATGAAAAATTTATTTTTATTGCGAAACAATAGCTAAACGTGTTATTACTTAAAATTAGAAAATGAACTGTACTGAATCGGTGCATTTTATATATACATATATTTACACACATTCAAAATCTGAACATCACACATCGGTAAATTCCTTTTACGTTATCTTCAAAAAATTTTAATGTATTTCTGGTGTTATTTTTGTAAGTTTCTGCACAACTCTTTATGTGATTTTACAGATAATTCTAAGATTTTCAATGAATAAATAAATATAGATTTTTAAATGCATAAATCAATTTATCTATTTAAAAGTATTTTCTTTCAAAATTTTATAAAATTATGGATATTTTAAAAATAGATATTTTAAATCTTTAAAATGTCAAGCAAAACTTTGTTCAAAAAATTACCCTTTTACCAAACAGTATATAAATTATTTGTCAATCAAGAGAAGAGAATCGAGAGTTAAATATGGAAACTGTCACTTTAATATAAATTTCTAAATTAAACGTGTTGATTTTTGAGGAGTTTAATCTTCACTTGTACTTTTTCTAGTACTTAAAAGGCTATCGCAAGCCATTTTAGCAAACTTCAAGATCATTTCTACCTCAGTACACTTTATAATAAATTAACGGCATTGTGAAGTATCAGCAAATGAGTTGTCTTTAAAATTAAATACGTCGAATTTTAATAAACGTTCTAAAGACTTGTTATAAATTGATTCTACTTTACAACTGGGAAAAATTGGATCTCTATGAGCGATAATTTAGTGAATGATTATCCTTCAAAGAATTAATGATCTGCTTTTACCTCTTCAAGAAAATGCAAGAAAAAAATGCATTTAAGACTGCAAAAAAAATCAAGGTTCATTATAGAGCTAACGTTCTATGCTTGATAAAACCAAAATTAATGAGTCGAAAAAAATGCTGCTTTTATTAAGAATGAGAGGCATTTATCAATGAAGTAATTATTCTTCTCATACTAAAATCTACGGATTTATTTTTAGACTTCTTTATTAAGCGTAAATGAAGGTATTTATTATCAGCGATATTTTCGCTTTATTTTTTTTTTCTGTCTGCTTAAGAAAAATTAACCTACACTTTTATGATTAAATAGAAAGTTTTTATGTGGTAGTTATAGATAAATAAAATTATTTATCGGTATAATTTTTAATATTTATGGATAGGCGTGTTTTTTATGGGATCATTAGAATATTCAGAAGTTTATTCATTTGTTATTTAGTGAATTATGTTTATTGAGAAAATTTGTCTTCATAAAGTAGTAAATAAATGATAAGAAATATTTTATGAAGTATGATGATAACTCCAATAAGAAAAGGAATCTTGTTTGTTAAATTTCATCGGAATTTATTAAATGAATATGCAGCTAACTTTGAACATTTATTCATATTTGACATCTAAATATTACATATGAATAATATATCATTGCACATACTTAAAAGAAATGATAAAAAATTTGAAAAAATTCTCTGTTTAAAAAAAAAAAAATTGAGTCTGTAATTAACATTCATTTTAACTTTCCTCAGATTAACCCCAAAAACACTGAAACTTTTTTCCTATATTGCCTAAAAGAAGTCAAAATGTGAAAGACTAACTACTGTGTAAAAAAGCTTAAATTTAATTTTTAATATTTTTATGTTATTTAGATAAACAAGTTATTAGTAAATATTAACAATAAAAAATTTACTTCACTTGGGGGAAAAAATATATTCTAAAAAAATCTAAGAAGTTGTGTCACATTATACATGTAATTTTTTTCTAATTGAAACTAAAAAGCAGTCAAAATGACTTCCTTGGACAATCTAGTGTTAATAAACACGACTTTGAATTTTTTCCTTTGAAATAATTCAAAATAGGATGATTAAACTATTAATTGCTGTTTTTCATACAAGACAATTTACTTCTACTTGAGCTCAATCTTCTTAATAGAGCTTTCTAAATTTGAATATATTAAAGGAAAATTATTATTTTATTGATTAAAAAAGGAAACGCATAAATTTAATAAGCTGCATTTAAATGCATTTGCTCACGTAATAAAAAATATTTTTAAGGATGTTGTAAATTGTATATAATACAAGAACCACTTATTTAAACATAGGCAATAGATGCTAAGTTTTCATTTGTGTTGCTCCAATAAATTTTTTACAATTTGAAATATATATGCTAGGATTTGTTTAAAAACATTTTCTGTGTTTTAATGGACATAAAAATAAAGTCTTAATTCATGGGGAATTAATCATTATTAATTTAAGTTTATTTTTATAAATTTTCCTGTTTATCAGAGAGTGGAAGACCTTTTTGAATAAAACAGTATTCTGTGTCTTCTGTCAAATATATATTCATAATTATGTATAGAAATGTATGTGTTACTTTTGTTTGGGTTTCATTCTATGTATTGTATAATTATTTATATGTTTACTTAAAATTATGAATATATGTTTCTCAATTTTAGGCATTGCTATGACATTTCCTAGATGTCAAATCTACAATTTTATATATTGATGTAATGCCCAGAATTTGATGTTGTTTCGGACTTAACATGTTTATTGAGTTTATTAATTACTTAGAGAGTTCCCGATCCCTTAATTTTCTTATTATTTGTCAATCCGTAACTATCTCTAAGAATTGCGAAGGATATAATTGAGAATTGTGAATGCTAAATAATACGAAACTGCCTTCTTGTATGATTTAAGACAAGTAAAAAGCCTACACACTTTTTAAATAATGCTGGAAATTACAATATGCACCGAAGAACCATAACATTATGACAGCCCCTCACGTAGATCAATAAGCTCGCTCGGATACAAAGCCACGGTACTCACACAATTGATGCTGGAATCTATAAAGCACTCATGCCCACGGCACTTTCATACTTGCAGTGTTTGCCAGCGTAATAGGAAAAGCAACTTAAATTACCATATTTCCTGAAAAATCAAACCGTTATGCTCAAGGCAGAGACATATTGGTTTCAGAAATGACACATTTTGTACGCTGCTCACGTGCACAAGTTGTGAGTACTTTTTGAAAAATGTATATGGGTGATGAAACGATATGTCGGTAGCCTGGGCCATTGTTGACTAAGGCGTCTTGATTTTAGAGGAGAGAAGAGACAGTTGTCATTGGATTCCTGGATGCATCATAATGCATCATGTCGAAAGGATTGAATTATCAAGAGATATTTTGGTACATTTCATGTCATGTCTTGACCTTCGAAGTCATCTGACATGAATTCAATCGAACAACATTTGTTATTCCAGCTGGAAACCGAATTCAGACTCCTAATGCAAGGCAATGGCGGAACTAGTTGGCATCAACAAACCTCAAACCACCTATCAGCACCCTACCTACATATCCATACTTGTCGAGTCAATGACTCGCTGAGTGTTGGGAGATTACGGGCTAAAGTTGATCAAAACAGGGTACCATAATGTAAAAGCCTTTCAGGGTATGTAATTCAAATTAAATAATTGTGAAAAAAATATATTTTTCAAAGTGTCCCCTAATATAAACAAAAGAAAAAATCCCCAAATTTTAAAAAAAATTCCGCAAAATTTAATTAAAAAAAAATTTAAATATCTTAATTTTGATTCACTATATCATTAATTATTTTGCTAACAATCCTACAAATTCTCGATTAATGCATACACAAGGGGTCTTATGAAAACATATTATTTTTTCTTAATTGAAATTCTATAAAATGATACTAATTTTTTAAAGTTATTTTGCTGAAACTTTTATTTGAAATTTAATTTTTTTTATTAAAAAGTTTTTTTGGATAACTTAAAACATCTTGAAATGCTGTATTTTAACATCGAAATTTTTCAATAAGATTGAAAAATGTTTCTGGGAACTGGAAAATATAAGATTCCACATTTAAACATAAACAATCTGATAATGTTTTTCAAACGTGCTCACATGTTTGTAGGCACTAAGAGATCATGAAAGAAAGTCTTATGACTTACTATCAGATCAGAAGATATAAGAAAAAGTACATTTCAGAATGCCTGTCTTTAATTTATTTCGTTAACTGGAATTTTTACTCAGAATGCTGTGTCAGAGTACAAAGTATTTTTATAAATGCATTTAAATTAGAAAAATACTGATGAAACTTTATATATTTTTATACAATTTTTTTATTTGAAAAGTACTATATACTTTTAATCTTATTTATTAGTATTTTTTTGCTAATTTTTATTTATTCTTTTGCAGCTAATACAAATTTAATTTTGTTAATTTAGCTTTGAATCCTTTTCATCCAATTTCATATTTTGTTTTTCTGAGAAATTTTTACTAATACGAGTGGAGGTGCCTGGTGCAACATTTTCCTCAACTGTTAATTTCATGTATAGCCATTTTTATTTCAATGCTCTTCATCTTAACTAAGGGAGAAATAAACTATGGTTTTAAAGCTCTTGGATAGGATTAACTGAAGAGTGGTATTGCACTAACTGAAGAGTGGTATTGCATTAACTGAAAAGGGTATTCTTTGAACCATTTTCAATGCATCAGTTTCAGTGGATCAGTTTTCCTTTGTGGAATACGAAGTGTTTGTGACTTTTAAATTAATATTTAGCACATAATTTCTGCAGGAGATAAATATTTTTACCTTTAAATGTTTAAGTTTTAACTAATATTTATGTATTAAATCGTTTTGGTGTTAAATGCAACTTAAGGAAAGTCAGTAGGGTAAACACCTTCGGGAAATCGATTTTGAGTTTTTGATATTTCTAAGATCCCCAAATCAGGACCTTTCCAATGATGTAACATACTTGCCATTTTACTAATAAGAAGTATGTTAAAATGATTTTTAAAAAATAATCAGCTGATGAGCCACATATAGAAATGTAAACATTGACCTTTTAAATCTGGGAAGCTTTTCCAAAGCCACTCTCTAATTTATTTATTTATACGCAATTAACTGCAGATTGACTGCAAGCGTAACTGTTAGGGTTGTTTACCTATTTTGGAGAAAATACACGTTTTTCTTCTTAGCATTTTGAATATTTCGATATTTAAAATTTCTGAATATCAAAATTTTTGAAATTTTAGTAAATTAATATGCCCAGATCTACAAAAGTGTTCAAAAACGTAAAGGTACGTTTTATATAGGTAAGAATACTTTGAACCATACTAACATTACTTCAAATACTAACAACAGTAATGTCAATCCTCAAGCTGGACATGCACATGACTCAAAGGAGACATGGGAAAAAAAAAAGAAAATTCCCAATTTAAATGGTAGTTTTTCTTCCTATGATGAAAATGTAGGTATTATTAAGGTCATTATGAATTTGAATATTATGGCATTTGTTTTCAAGAATGAAGTTCACTGTAAAATGTGTAACAGTGGCTTAGACATGCAAGTTTTAAAAGGTAAGTCTGAACTGGCTATTACATTTGTCCTGAAATGTTGTGCTTGTCCATATCGTGTAGAATTTTATTCTTCAAATTTTCATGAAGGAACGCAAATAGCTACAATAAATACCAGTTTTGTATGTGCTATGCGTTCCATTGGAAATGGTGCAGAAGCTGGGAAAATGTTTTGCGGCATAATGAATCTTCCTCAACCACCTACAAGGTTTTCTCCTTACGGTAAGCTAATCTTAAATGCTGCAAAACTTGTTTACGAGGACTCCATTCAAAATGCTGTGAAGGAAGCTATTTGTGAAAATGAAGGTAATAATAATATTGCAGTAGCTGTAGATGGGACATGGCAGAAGCGCGGTTACACATCCTTGAATGGTGCAGTTACTGTGACCAGCATGGATACAGGTAAGGTGAGAGATGTTGATATTCTTTCGAAATATTGCATATGTAAAAACTTACCTTTTTCATCAAAAGGATTGTAAAAGGAATTACGTCGGATCTAGTGGAGTCATGGGAATTCAAGATGCGTCTAAAATTTTTCAACGGTCATTACCTTTGCACAATGCCCAATATATTACTTACTTAGGGAATGGAGATTGCAAAGCATTTGCTGCTGTAAGAAAGAAAAACATCTATGGATATGAATTACCAATTGAAAAATTGGAGTGTATTGGACATGAGATGAAGCGCATGGGAACAAGATTACGCCGATCAAAAACTCAATTGAAAGGGCAAATCTTGTCAGAGGGTAAGTGTTTTAGGTATCCGAACACGTTCGGAGTACTTTTTAACAAAATAGCATACTAAAACATTATAAATGTTCTTTTAGGACTCAATACCAATAAATATTACTATTTAACTATCAAAATTTAAAATAAATTACCTGAATTTTACAAAAATCACAATTATAAGATACATTTTAGCAATATTTTTGAAAAACGTCAAAGCAGTTAGAGAAAACAGTATTAAACATATATTAGTAAAAGTATTACTAAAACAAATTAGATGCATTTGTCTAGAAAATGTACTAAAATTTTAATTTTTTATTAAAATTTGAGAATTTTAGACCTGATTGAGTAAACATTATAAGAAATGTTACATTTTTTATGAGACTATTATTTAAATAACAAGCCATAACTCAAAAAGTATTCATACAATAAGAAATATTTTAGTACGTTCTCTAGAAAATAACATAAATATCAGGTTCAAAAGTTTTATAGAAATACATTCGTAATATTTTGAGTTATCAGACTCGCCATGATAGATTTTGAGCAATTGAAATGCCCACATCTGGTAGATCAAAACCCACTTCCGGTTTTTTTAACTTTATAAAACTGATTGTAACTTGGCCTCTAGGTAGTGTAGAAACAAAATAAAGTATATTTCGTAAAGTCAAAAGATAGCTTTATTCAATAAAATAAAAAACATCTGTCTTGACTAAATTTGGTCATTTTCAACGTGTTCGGATACCTTAAAACAAGGAAAATCGTTGTTATATTCTAAAAAATTTTCTGAACTAACATTTAATTTATGTCATCAGTAGTTAACTATTATGTAGTAATATTATATTTTGTTTTTTATTAAAAACGTAGTATGATCCAAAACTTCGAAGAACAGGTCTAAAATACCTCAACCTGAATAATTCACAGCACCACACACATCCACCTTCAATGTAGTCCCTTAGACAATGGTGAGTGACCGTGGTAGCTAAGTTGTCAAGATATAAGACTCGTGGTTGGCGTGTCATGAGTTGGAGCCCAGTTCCACTGAAGATTTACCGCGTACACCAATAAATTGGCCTGGCTATTAAGTAAACCACCGAATTAATGTCTGGCAAATTAGCATTTAGATTTTGATTAGCATTAGAATTTGTATAGATTTTGAGCAATTGAAATGCCCACATCTGGTAGATCAGAAACCCGTTTCCGGTTTTTCTAACTTTATAAAATTGATTGTAACTTGGCCTCTAGGTAGAGTAGAAACAAAATAAAGTATATTTCGTAAAGTCAAAAGATAGCTCTATTTAATAAAATAAAAAACAAAAATATCTGTCTTGACTGAATTGGGTCATTTTCAACGTGTTCGGATACCTTAAGTGGAAAAAATCGTTTGATTGAGCATGAATTAGATAACTTACAGTCATACTATTCGGAGAAATTACACCAGTGTTCAGAACATGCGGCACGCTATCTGGGCCATTTTTCTGCATAAGCTGTTAGCAGATGAATATCCTCAGCTTAGTTTTTGTCCTGTCCGTGAAGATTCATGGTGTGGATATAAAAAGGCTGAAGCATCAGGTAAGTCTTACAAGCATAAAAATAGTCTTCCGGTCGCTGTTGTAGAAGCAGTGCATCCTATATTTAGAGATCTTTCCCATCCTGATCTGTTGAGAAAATGTTTGCATGGAAAAACACAAAACCCGAATGAAAATTTTCATAATGTCATATGGTCACGTGTTCCTAAACCAACATTTGTACTGATTGAAACACTTTCATGTGGTGCTTATGATGCTGTTTGTTCTTTTAATGATGGTAATGTATCCAAATTAAAAATACTGCAGAAAATGGGAGTCGAGCCTGGAGAATATTCGGTAAGTGCCATGAAAATTCTTGATAGAGAAAGGTTAATGAAAGCAGTGTATGCTTTTTCTGGAAGAGCGAAGAAAATTAGAAAAGATAAAAGAAGAAAAAGAAAAAAAAGAAGATAATATCAAGAAAATAAGATAAAAACTGGCTACAGTGCAGGGTCTTTATGATGAGGTAAAATTTTATACAAAAGCTACTGTTTTCTAAAAATTTTCTTTTCTAAACTGTGTTTTCTATAAATGAACTATATGCATGAACTGGAAATTTTTATTTTATATTTCATATATATTCTTGTGTATACTGAAGTGAAATTTTTGAAATATTCCTCTGACATTTAGCTAAAAAGCTTATGTTGTAACACAAAAAAGGAAATTTTTTATTAAATTCATTATTGGTACTCTGCAAAAATTATATTTTTAAACAGGCTGATCAATTTTTTCAAAAAAAAAATTCACTTCTGTATAAAGATAAATGTTTATTTACCACACACACAAAATTTTAAGCTTTAGTGTTCAATATTTTCTTAGTAAAATGTACATAAATATATCTTAAAATGCAATGCCTTTTTCGTTGCACGAAACTTGTTACATTCCAAAAAATACACAAATTTCATGTTTAAAAACATAAAATCAGTTTTCTTGTTGTTGTTTTGGATACTAGTATTTGTGTAATATTTTAAGAATCCTTTTAATTCTGATACTTAAAGAAATTGTGTTTACATGTGAATTTATAAAACACTAATGAAACTTTTTGAAATTCATATAATGATGTATTACCAAAGCCATATTTTCATATATTGACACATTTTCACATGGTATTTATGATGCTTTATAGTCAAATTTGAGGAGAGTAATATATCAGAACAGAAAATTCTTTAAAAATTGATGCATAATTTGAGAAAAATGATGCAAATTCTATAAAATATCTCGATAGATTAAAAGTGAAAAATACTATATATGTATTTTCTGAGAAATCTAAGTGAAAGAAATAAGTAGAAAATCTTTAAAGTTATTGAGAATAAGCTAATATTTAAAAAAATAGTGCAAATTCAGATTGTAATTCATAATTTTGTTTGATGAAGTGACATTTTATAATAAAAATGCAAATATCTCAAAACGGTGTTTTGAAAAACGCGTGTACCTTTTTTTCAGAACCTATTCTACGGAAGCACTTGCAATCTTCACTGAATATTACTGATATCTAACTATATATACTGAAGTGAGATTTTATTAATATACCTATAATATTTTTGTAAAAGTCAGTTATCGTGAAAAAAAAATGAAATTTTTCAAAAAAATCATAGTGATACTTTTACGATGAAGTTTTTGAAAAAACTAAACAATATGTTTGAAAAAGGTCACTTCAGTATAAATAACAAATCTAATTAATATACAGACAGAATTTTAAGTCTGTACATTTAATAATTTCTGAGAAAAAGGTACATAAAAATGCTCAATTTAACATTGTCGTTATAGGGGGTACCGACTAATCTTAAGCATTGTTTATAATAAACTATTTTTAAGAAGAACATATTAAAAATTTGGATGATTTTCGTATGTTTTAGATTTTTTTTAAAGACTTTTTAATGATTTTCTTTTGGTGTTCACTTGAGTTTATTCATCTAAGAAGACATTTTTCAGTTATACTTTAGCTATTATTTCGGAGGATTCTGTAAAGTTTGTGTAGGTTAAAAAAACAATTAACCAGTATAATTTCTGTTAATTTTTTTCATTAAATAAAATTAATTCTCATATTAAATTTTACCGCTAATAATTGCTTTCATTTGAGTGTGATTTTGTATTTTTTGCAATTTTATTCAAATGTATTTGATTATACAGACGCATTTATACGTTTTAAAAGAAGTAGGTACACATGTATGATGTTACATGAAAAATGCAACTATGACATTTTGAAAGAACTAATAGCTAGAAGTTTTCTTAATTAAACACACATTTTTACACTCAGTAATAGAATAAAGATTAAAATAATTCTTTTGAATAAAAAATTAATTCAGCACTACAAATTATTTTTTTAATTATTATTATTATTATTATTATTTCAGAGTAAAATGACAAAAGTTTGGTTTGGGTGAAATGTCACCTTTCAAAGAACTTCCTGCCTTTTACATGGATTCTAACAGTTTCAATTTTAAGCAATTTTTTGTAACTTTCAAAAGCAATAATTTTTACGAATTAAAAAATCATTCTATACTCTTAAAACTATAAATTTTATTCATATAAAAGAGTTTACTCTTTATGGATCTTTACATTTAAATATTCTTTCATCCAATTATATTTATTATATTTTAATTCTTATGAATTTCGCATATTAAACAAACTTTCTTAAAAAAAAAATACATTAAGTTATTTATTCATAATATTAAAAAATATATAAATAATGCATGTTTATGCTTTAATAAAAAATGAAAAATTGTCTAATAATTTTTTAGGGTTTTCGTTGTTTAAGATTTCACTTGTGAATATTTCCATTTTTCGCCAAAAAATAATTAAACTCACGTAAAAGTCCTTCTTTTCCAGAACAGGAAATTAACAAAATCATGATACCATCACGAATAAATATATATATTGTTTTCTATAAGATATATTAGACATTTAACTTTTTAAGATGAAGGAATTAAGAACTAATTAGAAATTACTTCAGAAAAAAAATGATGACGTATAACAAATAGGAAGTGTATTTTGAATTCAAATATCGCCCGAATATTCAAATATTATGTATAAAAGGCAACTAACTGAGAATTTCTATCTAAATTCTTAGACAATTCACAGAACCAGCAAAATTTTTTAAATCATCGCTTAATTTGCCCACGAAAGTGATACATTATAAAATCTTGTTTGATTGTTAAGTTTAGCAGTGATAAAGTAGTTTCCCGTGTTTGACTCAGCAACTTCCGTTGAGGGGCCATGGTACAATTTACGCAAAAATTTTTAATTTAAGGATTTTCAAAATTATTTTGGTTACTTCCTATGTGTATATAAAATGTAAAACAATTTTTTTTGCACAAAACTTCATAAAAAGCTAGTTATTTTATTTTTTTAAGGAAAAAACTTAAAATTATTTAAGTGATTTTAATATGCTACTCCTCCTACAAAAATTTACTTACATAAATGAAATTTGATTTCCAAGTACGTCAAACTATGTATAACAAAAGTTAGTATGGGTTTTGCGATAACATGATTGGTATTTGTACAATACTTTTTTTTTATGAATGCTTATTGAAAATTCCTTTAAAAATTTGTAAGTTCTGAGTTCAATTATTTTTTTTTAAAAAGTAAGCATTGCTTTGATTCAAAAACGCATAACATTTTTTGTTACTTGCACTATTATCAATAGGTAGAAAACAATTCAAAGCATTAGACACAATAGAAAAAAGCCTTAGCATTTTAAATGAAGAACTGAGATAAGTAAGTTTAAAGTTTTGATTTGCCATAGGGATGTGAGTAAGAACGAACGTAAAAACTATCATAATTCCGTGTTTTTCAAGTTTAGAGCTTTGAAATTGTTTGATGTTATAGAAAAGTATATAAAGAATTATTTAGGTTCAAAGAATTATTTTTGATTTTTTAGCCAATTTTCATCAAATGAATCGTACTGTGTCCTCTTAAACTGTGATTTACAATCTAATTATTCCTTTCTGTTTTAAAAGTTGCGATCAACGCCAGCAGTAAACACGTATTGGTAAAGTAATAATTACATCTTATTTTAAACTAACATAAAGCATATAGATTCACATGATTTTAAGTGAATGAAGCAAGATTTCATTAGATTCAAGTGTTGTCTTATATTATTTCAAAATTACATTTTATCTGAAAAATTACTCGAGTTTATGTGTCGTTTATATATGTTACTGTTAAAGTAGTGCAGGGGAGAATATTTCCCTCCCCTTCAGTTCAATGCCTAAATTGTGCAGGTGGAGATAGGTGGTGACGCCATCTATCGTTAAGAAGTCCAACCTGTCTCCCATGCTCTGGCAACTTTCATTCCTTCCCGGAAGGACACGACAACAACAACAACGTTTAAAGTGTACAATTCAGTTATTTCATAGAATAATTAGGTATTTCATGAAATAACTAGTCATGTCAATTAATGTATATAAAAGATGAAAAATTTCATACTTTACCTAGTTATTCTTTGAAATAACTAGTTGCTCTATGAAATAACTAGTTATTCAATAAAATAACTAATCACAGACCGTTAAAGTGAAAATAAACAATTTGAAAGTTACTTTATAAATTAATTGATCGCAAATAGCTAAAACCACTCGATAAATGCATTTTATCCATATTGCGGATGGTTAATTAATAAATAATAATGAAAAGCAGGTGATATAATTTATTATTTCTTATATTGCTAGCAGTAGTTAAACAGAAAGGGGGGAGGGGAAGAAAATGCTTTGCATCTGTTACTGGCACAATCAACTTCTCTATTCCTTGAACTTCAAAGGATGTCATTTAGAGAGGGGTGCCAGCTCAGGTGTCGTCCGCGTCACTGACCATGGTTCAAAATTACGCGACCGTCGCCAAAAGCCTCGTGTTGCTAATCAGTGCGACGTTAATATTCCTCACTCACTCACTCAAGGATGTCATAATGCTGGAGTAACCAATAGTCAAGTGGTACTTTTTTCTGTGCTGTTTTAGCACTTTTTTACTTCTGTTATCAAAGTTAATAATTTTTCACGAATTAGTGCAGCACTTTTTTCATTTGTCCCACGCTTAATTAATGAATATTCAAACCTATCGCATGGAATATTTCTTATTTACCGATTAGTCTTCCATTCTTGCTGACGTCATTGCTTGAAAATTGGTTGCAAAAATTTGTTAATAATCCAAAATGCAAAACGTTAACATATATACACCATCTAAATTATACTTTTAAAAGCAAGGGAATGAAGCCTTCATACACACACGTCATTGAAAAGCAGCTATAATCGGTTCAAAACTGATTAAAAGCATCTATAACCAGTTTAAAGAACTTACGAGTGCTACATTTCATACTTTAACAATCAAGTTTTCATTATTCCATAGAATATCTAGTTAAATCGTAAAATTTCATAATTTATGTATTTTAATTGACTTGTTCAGTTATTTCATGAAATACCTAGTTATACAATAAAATAACGGATTCCACACTTTAAAGGTAACACATACACAATTATCATTCATATATATATATATAACTACACTGGCTTTTCTTGAAATATTTTGTTCACCTTATTTGGAAAAAAGTTGCTCATTTTGTAACCAATAACTTTCTACTTTTGTTTGATTTTCAGATCTTAAGAAAGACAAAATTTACCTGCGTACTATTTTTTGACAACTTACCTGAGGACATTAAAGCAGCATGAGGATTATTGGAGAGATGGCAATGAAATGGCTAGCATCTAACTCTACAAAATAAAATACATGAAATTGATACAGTAAAAAGAAAATCAAATTAAACATCTATTGTTTTAAAATGTGAGAAATAAAATTCCTTTTGGTAGTTGGGAATGGTTTAAAACAATTATTTACTCATTTATCTTGTGGATAACTTAATCGATAACTAATTAAATTTTTAATTATTTCACTTTACATTAAAACCCAAATATTATTAATAAATCATTTGTTCATTATTTCTTTGCATATTAATATCCAAGAGTTAACGATGAGCGAGACTCATTTAATTTTACTTTTCATTCTTTCTTTCTTTTTATTTCTTTTCTAATTAATTAAAAATTAAATAAAACAAAGTCGTTTTGCGCATTTTTTTCATTCTCTGTAGAATTAGAAATTCCCCTACTACCTTATTTTAATAAAGTCTGTCCAATCATTGAGCGTTTTGTTTTAAAGAAATACTTATTGGCAAATAAATTGTTTATCCATTTAACATGTATATTTTAATTTATAAAGTATGCAGTATTCTATTTATATATTTTGAATTATTATCAGTGATTGTATGAATAAGACATTTTTAATCATTGCTCATATTTTTCTCATTATCCTTTTTTAAAAATAAATTCTTAATAATTCAATTATATGTATGCTAAGAGAAAATAAGTTCTTTTCTGTGGTCCATAGATATATTTTAGATTTAAAAATTTATATTTTATATCTTATCTTATGCAGAACCTTTTATTGCGTGACTCATGTATGATATTAATTATGATACATATAGAGATAATACCCAAGAGTGAGCTTGTTTGAATATATACACTTTTTCCTTATTATCTTGCATTCAAAGATTTTCGTGCAAAGTCAAGTTTCATGAAAAGAACTCTTATCACGAAACGAAATGAATCTCAGGGATTTCCAGTCCATCTCAAGAAAAAAGAAAATATTAAATTTGAAATTCCTTATTGTGTTTTTCTATGTAATTATGTGTGTTTCATACCTCTTGCCCTTTCTCCTTGATTTCACTTTTCTAATAAATATACCGTGGAAAGATTTGTGTTTGGTACCATTCTACATCTCATAGTCATTTTTTCCCCGTCGACAGTTAGTTTAATGTAGCGTGATGCTGTTAAAAAGATTTTCAGGGTAATCATTAAAAAAAGGAAACATATACACCAAAAAAAAAGAGAACAAATATTTGAGGCTGTCAAAAAATGGAGAAAGAATTCCATTTTCTTTGAGCAGAGTTGATGATTTGGAAAGTAGAAGAAGTCAAAGAGGATTAAATATCGCATTTTTACTAGAAATGAGGCAGCAACAGATCTGCCTGTCACGGCAATTTAATGTATCTCAAGATGACATTGCGCTGAATGCTGCAATGAAACAAAGAAACTAAAGGATAAAAAAAAGGAGATACGAATGGGCCTCATGAGAAATGCCAAATGGGATAAAGTATTCGTATGGGCCGTTGACTTCCGTGATAGTTCCAATTAGACGCAGAGATACTTAGACGGAATGGACAATGAATATGTCTCCGGAAATGAAAGGTCTTAAACGAATGGGTTCAAAAAAGGTGCTGAAGAAGGATAGCGTGAAATGAGATTGGATTTGCAGAAAAGCGTGATAGGAGCTCGTTACTGTGCTTTTAATATTATCTTTCTGGTACATTGTATCATGTTTTTAATTTTAAAGGAGTATGATTACTTGAAAGATTGATAAGCCTGATAACTAATAGCTGCACTGTGAAAAACTAAATCCATAATTACTGTAGAAGATTATGGTATTTCAAGCGGTGTTTTTTTAAAATCAGAATATATCATTTAGCTAACGCATTAACATTAGCTTTGAAGTGTAAACTTTTGATAAAAAACCTTTTAATCAGATTTTATGTAAAATATTAATTAAAACACTTTATGTGTCTTTTAAGAATCAGATTTATTGCATTTTTCGTTTTCCGTTTACGCATTTAATACCAAACACATCTGAAATCTTAACAATGCTGCATCATTTACTTACTCAACTCGAAAACGTAGCTTAATACGGTACCGTAATTTTTCCTTCTATATGTGTATAAATATAAAGTTCTTCAATCTTAGGTATATAATTCAGATAGATCGTTGACAATAGAATGGTATAAATATATTATGACGAAATTCTTTTTTTTTTGTTGGATGAAATTAAAGAAACATTAAAAAAATAAAAAATAAAAACTGAAACAATTTTTTTTAATGGTATAAATGATTATTTCAGAATTTACGAAAAATATTTTATTCATTACATTTGATGAATAAATTTAGAAATTACTTTTGGCACAAAAACTTCATCTTAAATAGCAAATATTAAAAGGGAAGAATATTAGCTTAAATGCACATTAAAAGATCAATAATTTAGAATTGCAGTCTGGAGCTAATAGACCATTGTGTAATTTAAATGAAAGAAAACCAAACTGTACTTACTTAAGTAACATAAAAAATGTTTTTCACTACAAGATATTTTTAGTCAATATTACACCACAGAACTATACACAGCTTGTGATTAATTTTTAATTCATTTCTTTAGTTTTCTGCAAACTGAAATTTTGTTGCCTTTATAAAATGAATAATATAAAAGTTGTCCAAATGAAGGTGGCACTACATTTGGTTTGATAATTGGTTTAATGCTATTAATGCAAATTAGTATACAAACGAAATAATTGATGCAGACTTAACAGATAGGCTAGATAAAGTCACCTTGTAGGTAGAACAAGTATTCCAGCAGGATGGATATGATGGATACCCTAGGTGAATAAGCATCAGTGTAGGTTGTGAAACCAATTTTCAACAGCAGCTTGGACCTCATTATATTGGGCACAAATAGCTGTTCCTTCAGAACTTTCTGGAGCGGTCCAAAGATTCACACTGTAATGAATGGGCTGCCTCATTCATTAGTGTTTGGGGGGTAGAATAATGATTAGCCATAGTCAGAACAATTTCAATTGTGATTCCTTACAATCTATACACAACCCAAGGTAGAAAATTCATCCTTAATTAAGTTTAGGAGCAAAAACAAGGTAGAAGATATATTTAATAATTGCTAAGATTCAAGCAACTTATGTTTAGCACTCTTTGATTACTTACTGTCTGAATTACCTTAATTTCTTTCTCAGCAATTCGACCTCTGGCCAATATTTTTCTATTATAACTTACTCCCTCAATTTTCAATTAACAGATATTTAAATATTAAGCAGTTAAATGTCGAGCCTCTCTCGACTAAATTTCCATTTCCTTGCGCTAATCCTTAAATTCTATCATCAATTCCTAACCTCTCTCTCTCGAACCTAAATGTTTAAGCTTAAATATAAGCCTTCATTTACATAAACCGCATCTTCTTCTTCGGGGAAAGTTTACAATAGAACAATTGCTGTGACAAAGATTTACACGCCACTGCCACAAGATGACGCGTATTATCATGTAAGCTGAACCCAGCTGAACAGCAAGCTACGTCAACGGTTTGATATTCTTTCTCAATTCATGCCATGAGGCACATTACATAGTAGAATTGAGAGTCATACCGGTTGGAGGTATCCATGAGGTGAATGATGCATTTTAACGTGCTCCAACGCTATCACACACGCATCTGTTGGGATCTGACGATATTGAATGCATTCCCAGTACTCTTCACTTTTCTTGGGGCATGCGCAATCATCTTTCTCTTCAAAGTGTGGAGTTATTACAGTAATGCCACTTTCAGAGTTAATGATTAAAATTGTAGTAAAACTAGTCATAATATCGTTATACATAATTATTAATAGAATTTTTGGTTGGATCATCCCTAATTTTATTCATAGCTTTTATGAAAAGATTTATTACTTAAAGTTCCTTAATGCTGGTAGTCACAGGATATGGGAATATATTTTCTGGACTTTCTTGATAATTAAGTCTTAAAATTGATTACATATACAATAAATGTCCAATATCATGGAGGCTTATTTAATTGTTCTTGAACATTTGGAGAATAACTCTTATTGCAAATGTTTGTGATTTTTTAAAAAATTTCAATCATCAATCTTATGAAAAAATTATTGTGGTTTTCTTCCATTGTGCGTATTTTAATGCAGTCTCACATTTCAGTAGATTAATTATTTCTTTTAAAAAAATTATTACATTTTCTATATTTATTCTATTTTTATTTTTGTACTACCATACTTTTGCGCATTAAATATTTCTCTTACTTATTTTAATTTTTCATTAAATTGTTTATCGCTTGTTATAATTTTTTTCAAATCATTTACATGTTATTTTTCTTAATCCTATTATAATATATTTATATTATTATTTTTTAAGTTTTTATGTTTTTATTATTTTTTAGCATTAGATTTACGTGGTTTTTTGATTTATATATCTCGTTCATTACTGTTTCTTTAATATAGGCATTTTTCATGAGGACTTTTATGTTTTTTTATAGTGCCAGACAGGGGGAAAAAAAGTAACAAAAGGAGATTTTTAAAAAGAAAATGAATATAATCTTGCAAATATACAGTAAACGTTTATTACTACCTTTTTAATAAAACTGTAAATAATAATGTTTTTCAAAAGTCATTTCTACTAACATGGTTTAAGTATGAATAGTTAAAGGGCATTCAACTTTTAAACAGGAGAGAAAAATATTTCTTACTACATCTGATAAATTTTATATAAAAATTAGTCCCTTTTGCGAAGCATTTGTTAAAATGCCATATTTTGTATCAGAAGGAATTGCAAATTACACCTGGTCTGATTATACTCATTTTATGCATGAAATATTTTTTTAGCTGACTTGTAATATAGATACCTTTTACTTCCCAACATGGTTACTAAATATTTTCCATCTAATTTTAAAACATGCCCTAAGAAGTATATTAACCTTTTCCTTTGGATGCATCTATCGCAAAAATGGCTTACAGATTTTTTTTTAACGGATTTTATATTTTACTGATATATTAAACAAACAAGAAAAGGTTATCGTAATCAAATCCTTCTGTCGTGTACATATTATATTGTGTCCAAGTAAAAGCTCGTTATCACACAAATAATTTATTAACGGCAATAGCTATAATAAGAAAAGTAGGGTCTAGGTATAGCAATGGTGCCATGTGCCATACAAAAACATTACTTACAGCGACAGCTGGCTGATAAATGAGCTTTCCTCTTGAAAAACTCTTACGAGCTACATGAAAAAAGTGAATTAAAATGTTGTTCAAAATCAACGATTCATTACAAAAAAATAAATAAAAATAAATAAGAATCTTGCTCATAAAAATGAAACAAATGTAAATCACAAATTACACATATGTTTAATTGCGTTGAACAAAACTGCACTTTCCAGAAATGAGCCATCGGTCTGTTCATATCAAAATGGAGTCTTTCAGCAATAACATACACCCCTGGACAAGGGATTGCATTTCCCGTAGCACTTTCATTCACGTATCTCATGTGACACCGGCACGTAATACGTTTTCGTGGTTCCTGCAGTGTGGATGGAAGGGTTGCACACAACCTTTGTTTGATGTATTCCAACAAAAAAAGTCCACTGAGTTCAGGTCAGATGACCAAGCAGGTCATTCAATGCAACCATCATACCCGTTGATTTGTTATTGGAATGTATTTCGAATGTACTGCGTGACACGTGATAAATTTTGCGGCGGAAGCAGTCTTGTTGGAGCCATACATTCTGGAGGTCACTTAACGACAAATCCCCTAAAAATTTGGATAGTACGTCGTTCAGTAATCTCAAGTATTGAGAGCCATTACGTGCCCTCGTAAAATAACGGACCAGCCAGTCTTTTTTGGTATATTCCGCACCAGACATTTATCGACAAATGGACTTGAAGTCGAGCTTCGATAGCATATCTAGAATTATTCAGCGGCCAGAAATGGATATTCAACTTATTGTGCTTAGTATTACACTCAAAGCATGCCTTATCCGTCCATATGATCCCATCAAGAGACGTTGGCTGGACATCCAAGTGGTCCATAATTAAGTTTTGTGAGTTATGAACCAAAAATATATATGCATTTTACCCCTTTTACTTTTAAGATACTAAATAGAGATACTAATATACCTTTTACTTTACTAAGATTTACTTTTAAGATACGAATATACCTTTTACTTTACTAAATAGATAAATAGATAAGGCAGATTAACTATGTCATTTACTATTTTTTTTTACTCTTTTGAAAATAGAGCCAGTGGTCAAGTGTAGTGTATCGCGCTTCCACACCACAGTCCGGTTCTATTCCCGGTCGGTGCAAGTTGACTCAGCCTTTCATTTCTACTGCAGCGGGTCGATAAATGAGTACCAAGCTTGCTTGGGACTTAAACACTGAGGTTTCGCTTTAGACTGACCACCTGATCGGGACATCTGCTCATGCGCCCAGTGGTCATGTATACTGGGTGGGTACAGTAGGCTCTGCCCTTATGGGCTGTTGCGCCACTGAGTTTGAGTTTTTATTTTTAAAATAAGAACACTAACTTCAAATTTATCTTCCAGGTGTCGTTGTAAGCAGTTTTATTTTACAACAATAACATCTTTACTATACATAGAAACTCACTTTTAAAGAATATAGCTGTTGTAGGATGTCACTACTTAACATTATTCGCAAGAGTGCACAACGTACTTCAGCGCAACATAGTGTATCAATAACAATACGCAAGCAAGAAAAGTGCAAGATGAGTTACTCCTTGTCATTTTATCAATGATTCTTGGAAAGGAATACGTCACAGTTTTCTTTCCATTTCATATATTTAAAGATAATAAACAATATTTATGCACATGGACGGAGTTGTACAAATATTTCAATAACTCTTCAATGGGAATATTTAGACCAATATTTTAAACAATTTTTATAGGACCGTATCTATTTTCAAAGTGATTTGATAGCCTTAGTTATCACATTTTTCGGGACAAAACTTTACCAGGATTGCTGCAAAATATTCCGATTGCCATTTGCTTTAAAATGCAGTTGTTTATTGGATACCTGAAGTTATATATATATATATATATATATATATCTTGATGCTACATTTGAGTGGCAATGGATTGAGCATGATAAAACAATTCGTTGACTACCACAATCTCATCAGATTGATACAACTGCCCACAGTTTTTCAGTTATATTTCTTATGTGAATGTTAGAAGGCCTCATATCTTAAGATTTGGTTAATTCTATGGAGAAATTTGTCTCTTGATTACCCATCTCAGTTCAATGCGTTCCGGAATATATATTTCTCATTTTAAAGCTGTACATCAAAGATTCTACTGTTGTTGTCAAGTGTATTTATGGCACTTATTATAAACATTTCTGTAAAAAAATATGATTACGATGATATAAATTGACAATGTTTTTACTTTCAATGTCACAGTGTTTGTCGGTTATATTTCAGAGCGTCATTGCAGCTCATAATTTACAATAGATTTCAAAGCCACTTGATTTTAGAATATTATCCTGTTAGAACAGTAAGGAATATACAAGTATTAGCGTATATAACAATCAAATATAATACAAAAATCATATTCAGGATTTGAGTAAACATAAATGTTGATTTACAGATTATTGATATAGCAACCTCCTTTACAGAAAAAAAAAAATGACTTATACCAAGGTTCAAGTACTTTCTTTTAACTACAACTTTCACATGAGTTAAAGTTCTTAATATTTATGAATTTTACTTTCTCGTGTGTTTATTCTTATGTTTATCTTTTCAAGTAACGAATTACATTCTAGATGAATTACTTTCCAATATTTAATCGCTTGAAATATATTCTTACTTGTTATATTACAAGATTTTTTTCGAATATTATTCTACTGATATTTTTTTTTTTATAAATTCCAGTTTTGTAAAAACATTTCATTTTTAAAAAGTTCTAAGGCCAGATATTTTTTTTAACAAATTCCTTTTTGAATAACTAAATTTTTGCGTCAAAGAAAATAAAAGATATAAAAATACAAAATCATAAAGGGGTATTTCATTATTTTATAAGTAGAGTTTGCACTTTATGTAAAAATAAAATGATAGAATCAATGATGGCACAATTTCTGAAATATCCACGCTACGACAATATTATTCCAGGCTACTTTTCTTCTTCACTAGAAAAGAAGTTTAAAAAATTCACAAATAATAATTGATTTTTCATATAGAAGGAGGTCAGCTCTAATAATTTCTCAGAGTTCGTACAATTAATAAGATTGCCTAGTTCTCTTAAGACTGTAGTTGTTGTATTTCAAGCCCAAACTTAAAGCTTACTGATTACTAAGCCAATTTTAATTACTCTACGATTTTAAAGCAGTTGAATTTATTGGCAGTTTAAAATAAACTTTATTTTATCCATGTATTTTTATAAATTGCTTTTAGTCGCCCGGTGGTTGTGAGGTACCGTGCCTGGTTCGTTTGCGGGTTCGACACCGGTTGGAGTCTACAGATTTTCCTTATGCCGAAACTAAAGGCACGCATGTCATTTGATTTTGCGGCATGTAAAAGATCCCTGAGCATCAGTTTGGCACTGGTATGTTAGGCAAAATTAAATCACTGCAATATTTAGCATCCAACGACACTTTGAATTGAATAAAAACTCAAATGTCGGAATTTCAAAGCGGAAACCGCCACTAAATAGTGCCGCCAATGAAATGGCTTCCTCTCGTAAGGACTTGCCATGTTGCAAATAGTTTAGCTACTAAAATGCTGTCTATTTGACACAAGCAAATAAATTCCATTTATCATTCCAGCCTTTTCCAAAAATTACTTTATCAAAAAATAAATATATGAAGTAAACATTTTCATAATGAAAATATTATTGAAGGAACAAACTTTAAAATTTTTTGAAGTGTTTGACCTAATATAATTTCATACCCTTGCTTTAAAAAATATTTAGTTTTTTAGCTAAGTTATAGTGAGCTTGCATAAGCGAAACTTAAAGAATCTTAACCTGTATAAACTGTAATTTAGTAAAAAAGTGGATATAAATAAAAATCTGTTTGAGTAATCGAAGAACCTGGATGTTTCGTTACGAGTTGTAAATTAAAATTAAAGAGATGTTTAATTTCACACTTTCGATGTTATTTATCATGAGACAAATAAATAAATCTAGACATTTTGAGTGGGCATATCTTTATTAAGACATCATCTTTTAGAAAGTCACATAGAACAAAAACACTTATGCAAATATAATTCCAACTAATGTAACATTTAATTTATACACTCAGTTTTCCCCTACATACAAGTCCCAGGCTATTTTTCATCTCTGTCAAAGTTCTTTTTTGCTATTTAAATCAAATTGTCACGCCGAGCCAACTATGCCATGAAGAGAACCTTATAAAATCCATAATACAATTTAAAGAAAATTTGAATTTTAAGTCTAAAAAAAGATTCCATGTATGGCATATTTTTAAAATTTCAGTTAGTATTTTTGTAGCTCCGAAAGTGATAACAGAGTCAATTTTACCAATATTCTCCTAAATCCTGTCATTTATTAATTTCTATTAATCATGGTCACCCTATTATACTCATGCACTTTCTTTGATATGAACAATTGAGCAATTACTTAACTTTTTCTCGTTTGCAAAGGATATGATTTATGAAGAGGCATTTCATCATTTATCAGACGCTAAGTTCTATTTTGTGAGAGGAATAACATCTTTACTAACTTCTGCCCCAAACAGTAATATGGAAAAGAGCACAAAAATGACAGATAAAAAACTGTCTGCTAAAAGGAGACACTTTTAATCTTCTCCAACAAGACTCGTTAATAACGTTACCCACGCTACCACCATCCTATACCTTCCGTCTAAAAGACTGTTCAAGATGTGACACGTGCTCATAGGCATATACAAAAAGCAAAGAAAAGAAAGGGGTAAAACTAAAAACAGAACTGGAACTCACTGAAGGCGAAAACCTGTCTTTATCTGGCAACCAGAGGGTGATTAGTGAAGGAACCGATGTGTTTGGACAAAGGGGCCAAAATCCACAATGAGTCATTTAGTAAATGTTTCCTCTTCTCGGCAGAAGACAAGAGAAAAAAGAACAGAACAAGAATGAAAAAGAAAAAGACGGTGGCGGAAAAAAATGGTCCCCATCCAGAAACAAATGCTTCCTAACGTACTGGAGAGAGAGAGACAGTGGCCTTCTTTGCTGGGATAGTCCACATTCTCTTGTCAGGCCATTGATCACAAGGGGTTGCTTCTTCTGCTGCAGTCCTGGCCACTTATTTACTAGCAGACGATAAGGGTGGGGGTGGACAGTCGTGTTTCTTTAGGGCGCCACACACGGAGGATTCGGTCATTGTTTTTGTGTCCTCCGAATGGACGCTGTTCATCATGTGAAAGGATGGACTTCAGTTCAAAGGGAGTCTTTTGTTTCAGTGACCACACCTCTAGAGTGTTTGGGGAAGGTTGAGGATTCTACGGAGGACTATATAAAGAAGTGCTTTGTTTTTCAGCTAGTGGGAACGAATAAGTTCTCATGGATGATTTAGGAGTTTGGATCATAGACAAAGAGATTTATAAATGTTACGTGGATTATTAAAATTTTTAATCTGAGGAAAAAGCTTTGTTATTTATTGACAAGGATCGCAAAGAATACTAGGATATCTTGCTACATGATGTTTAAATATGGAATGAATTTTTATGTTAAATTTAAGTAATTATATATACAACTGTGCGATACATAGTCCATCAGAAGCTATAATGCAGAAACATGTTTTTACAAATTTTTATATGTTACAACATTTCATATAACAACCGAAAAAATTCTTTAGTAAAAAACGACGGGAAATCATTTTCACCTCGGTTTAGTTAGACATATTGTATTAAATTATTTTTGTAATATTTAAAAAATTATATATATATATATATATATATAAATATATAAAATTTAAAAATTTAAAATACAGTATATAATATATGCTTTAATATTTCGTGTTTATACTGAGTGATATAACAAGTAATGATTTTTTTAAGAAAAATCATAAATAATGTAAAGCAAAAACTTATCTTTTTAATCTTTTTCAATTTTGCATTTTATATAAACATAAATATGTTTTTTTTGGGAACTTGATAATCTTCTGTTTGGTTGCTTGTTTTTATATTGATGAAGATGTTTATATTGATTATTATTACATTCTGAAAAGTACTCAATGAGATTCCACCTCATTATTACGACTTATAAAATTAAATTTAAAAACCTTGTAAGATTTTATTGCAAAAATGTCATTTTAAGATATGAAATTCCTACAGTATTGATAAAAAAAAATACCAAACTAATGAATGAGAGAAAAAAATCTGAAAAAAATGATAAGTTACAATTCTTTGAATGAGCACAGTTGAAAAAAAAGGGAAAGAAACAACTAAGAATTATAAATATTGGAGAGAAGTGGAATACACACTCAACCACGCACGCATATATATGCATGAGTAATAAAAACTACTGACTTAATATATATCAAATTCTATAAATTAAAAGCCCGACAAATTGTTTTTAAATCGTGAATCCCATAATTAAAATGTTCTTACTTCACAAAACATTATTAGTAAAATATACATCTATCATAAAACTATCTTATGAATAAAAACTTCATCAAAAGAGGATTCAATTTTGAGTTAGAAAGCCCTTACACACGAAAAGAGAGTATTTAAATTAATAACTTAAAACCTTATGTGCATTTTTCAAAGATATTGAGTTTCTTTCATTTACTTAAAATTTTATAAAAAATAGTAGGGATTAAAAATTTTTGTTTGTAGGCTTTTTAAAGAATAAATTAAATCTTAAATATTTCTTTATTTCTGCCAAAATTAACAGAAAATGTGCTTTTTAATAAAACTGTCAATTATTTTCTAATTACGTACTTCAGTTTAGAGATTTATACAATAAGGATGTAAAAAGAATAAATCACAAAAGCATGTATGAAGATGTATGAAGAATTTTTTTAAAATAATTTTATAATGCATAACATTTTCGCAAAAAATAAATCATAATTTTTTTTCATCTCACACAATTGTGTAGTATTTGTATAAAAAAAAAAGATAAGAGATTCTCAATTCAATATCATTCCTACTTTTTCATTGAGTTTTTTTAAGCTGTTCATATTATTAAATCCTTGCTCATATATAACTTTACTCAAAAACCCCCCACACAATTAAAATTGTAATTAGTTTCTGCGAAAAATAATTGACAACATTTTACTTAATTACATACATTTTGTAACTATTTTAATTTTGGGAGTTAATTTATTCGTTTACATCTCAAATTAAATTATTTTTGTTGACTTTAATTATAGTTCGACACAAAGAAATGTGGAGGCGTAATTTTGTTTTTTTGTTTCAAGAATTTACACATTATTATTATATTTTTCTCTTATGATTTACTAAATGCAAATATATTTTTTCTAAACTCAATTAATCAACATATATTCGATATTAGTTTGAATTTCTTATGTTTTCTGCAAAGAAAATTAACAAGTTGGGAATTTTAATGAATCATTAATCTGTAACAGAACACATTATTTGCTATTGAAATTCGAAAAAAAAAATAACCGGTGCATTTTTATTTATATATTTCAGAACAATGTATGGCAGAATGTCATGACTATGTGATGAAAAAATTATCATTCATCTTCATTTTTTACTAAACAAAAAGCAGTGACTTATTGTTTGTTGTTTCTATATTTTTATCAGATAGTTTGTTAAAGAAGTTTAATAAAAATATTCCAATTAATGCGGTACTTATTTTGCTATATTTTTCTGAAAGAAAAGCATTAAACTTGATTAATTAAAAAATACAAGGAAATCATATAATTACTCACTGTTATTTTTTCTCATTGCATTATGGTTAAATGTAACATTAATAATTAATTACATTAATTAATTAATTTTCCTGATTAATTATATGAATTAATAGAAATATAATTTAAAAATAAAAGGGTAAGTATATTACTTTTTTGCTCATATAATCAACATAAGTGTAAATTATTATTGAAATTATAATTTTGTTCTAAATAAGAAATGATTTGTAAAATTCCTTACATTGAAATTAAAATATAATTTTCTTTGTAGCTGTTTTTTTTTCTTCTAATTTTTTTTTCAATTCATAAAATTTGATAATTATAGCCAGAATATATTTAAGATTGTATAATTTTGTTGCCCCAAATGTATGTTACGTCATTTAAACAAGAGTAAGTTTGAAAAATTAAGATTTTATTTTTTAAATCTATATTATTAAACTGTTTTTAAGAATTTTTTATATCCCAAAGACAGTTATTTTGATTGAAATTAATACAAAAGATATATTTTAAAAATATTTTCCCGAATAATTAATAACTTATTTTAAGAAATCTCATTTACTGCTGTGTTGAAATACCTTCTAAATTTCTAGTTATGTTTTATTTTAATTAATAAAACTATCTGCAATAAAAAAAACACTAACATTTATTAATTTATGCTTCTTTTTTTACTTCCCAAATGAATATTTTTTCCATAAATTATTCATTGACGTCATTGAACTAATTATATATAAATACAAATGCAAACATTGAGAATTTAAATTTGCTCTATAAAAATTATGAATCTAAAAGTGATTTTCATCCAGTTTTTGAGAATCATTATCTTCACTTTCAACGTACAATTTTTACAATATACAATTACAACTAAAGAATCAAAATTTTCCAAAAAAAATTATACATTCAATATAAGAACTAATAGAATAAAAATGATTACATGACGTGTTAAAGCTTACATATAAGTTTAAGAATTATAAGGATTAGTTTCAAAACACCGAATATTTTCAAACAAAATAAAATCAAAAATAATAATATTGTGAACTCAAAAGTGATTTCTAGTTTAAATAATTAATAATGTAAGTGATAATTTGTCGAATAATTAAGTGCTGTCTTTTGGTGGGGGCGGATGACACATATTAGTAAGCTTAAACTAATTTATCTTCGGTTTATCTCGTATGAAAATGAATATTAAATTTCTTAAGACATCTCTGTTAAGGCTTCATGTAAAAATAATCGTGAAGATAATATTGTGCGTGATTCATACACTTATTAAGTCGCCATCTGATTTAATGATTCGTCTAAGTCGATCGAAGAATAGGTCTTGACAAATTCTGCAGCATCACACATCATTTTACGTAAAGCATTTTCATTTAACTCCAGACATTAATATTCAGATATGAGCTTGGCATTGTTCTTTTAAGAAACAGAGTGACCTAAACTACCACCATTCTTCGCTCTGAAGGAGTGCATTTGTGTCATAGCCTATCCCATTCTTCTGCGATTTACTAATATATTTCTCTTGGCACTAATATATTAATTATATTGCAATGTAATCATGTATCACGTATGCTAAGAGGTACCATGTATTCTTTTTATATATTAAATGTAATTTTACAAAAGTGTTAACAATTTCTTTGAGTTTATAAGGAATTAATATTCCTTCTTCCCTCTAACCCGGCTGGATGTGTGAGAGGAACTAATTGATCAGACGACATGATTCACTTCAATTGTTTATGTGTCACAACATTCAAAACAGACACAATAATAATCCAACTAAGATAAATTTGATCAACACTTAGAAGACTGAGGTGAGACAAAATAGCGTGGAGATAATATATACGATCATTCAATTATATTCCTATGATAACGTTATACAAGCTCATTTATCTTGGACGTACACTAACAATTTAACTCTCTAACTTCTATTTGAAATACGAGCACAGTACCTGAACTCTTGCAATTCTTTATCCGTTAGATGAGGCCTTGAACACCAATAGTTGACTTGAGCACTTCTTAGAGATTTCAACTCCATACGTCCTACACTGTTTACGTATTACTGTCGGATTGCTCATTTCTCATTAATTCACTTCACATCCGAGCTATTCTCACTTCAGTAAACTTCAATTCTCACTTTACTAAACTTGGATTCTCACTTCACTAACTCTTAAAACTCTCGAATACAGAATATAAATATATTAAACTTAATTTGCATAATCACGTTTTGCTGTCTCGGTGAAAGTTGGTTGTAAGAATGCATGCCCTAAAGGAATCCCCAAGGAGTTAGTGGAAGTAACCGCATAGTTCCGTTACAAAATGCAATATTTTTTAAACATTATTCATAAATTTTATCTTTTATAATTTTGCATCAATTTATTTTTTTCAATATTATTATAGAAGAATAACTTTCTTATCAAATTTTTAATTCAAATTTCGACTTTGTCTAAAAGCTTTTGGGTATTGTGTCATACCCCCCATAAAAAAACGAACAACTCCTCTCATTATCTCTAGAAAACTGCATTTATATTAGATTCCATGTATAAAAAATGAAACAATATATACACACAAAAAATCATACCTAAGATATAACGATTTCCAAAATTTTTAAAAGCTGGTGCAAACTTAATGTTAAATAATGAAAAAACAATACAAGAAAATGTACTTATAAAACAAGTTCGAAATTTTTAGATATACATGGTAAAATGTAAATGTTGCAATTTACGATCACATGAAATAAGAATTTTTCTCAGCTACGATATTTTTTTTTAACTTCGAAAAATTAAAAATTAAGATCAGCGAAGAATAATTACTTTTTATTTGTAGTAATTGTTGGCACTCAATCCCGCTAAAAATTGGCAATTAGATTGATGACGCATAGTAAAAAAATATATACTTAATTGAATTGTATCATAATAATAACTTTTAATCGTCAAGTTCGTATTCAGAACTTTCTAGAAAAAAGAAATCAATGAGAAAAAAATCGTTTGCGTGGTCTAAATACTAAAATTATGGTATCCGAACACGTTCAGAGTACTTTTTAACAAAATAGCATACTAAAACATTATAAATGCTCTTTTAGGCTCAATACCAATAAATATTACTATATTTAACTATCAAAATTTAAAATAAATTACCTGAATTTAACAAAAATCACAATTATAAGTGAAATTTTAGCAATATTTTTGAAAAACTTCAAAGCAGTTAGAGAAAAAAGTTATAAACATATATTGTAAAAGTATTACGAAAACAAATTAAATTCATTTATCTAGAAAATGTACTAAAATTTTAACTTTTTATTAGAATTTGAAAATTTTAGAGCTGTTTGAGTAAACATTATAGAAATATTACATTTTTTATGAGACCATTATTTAAATAACAAGCCATAACTCAAAAAATATTCATACAATAAGAAATATTTTAGTACATTCTCTAGAAAATAACTTAAATATCAGGTTCAAAAAGTTTTATAGAAATACATTTGCAATATTTTGAGTTATCAGACTCGCCATGATAGATTTTGAGCAATTGAAATGCCCACTTCTGGGTGATCAAAACCCACTTCCGGTTTTTCTAACTTTATAAAATTGATTGTAACTTGGCTTCTAGGTAGTGTAGAAACAAAATAAAGTATATTTCGTAAAGTCAAAAGATAGCTCTATTCAATAAAATAAAAAACAAAAATATCTGTCTTGACTGAATTTGGTCATTTTCAACGTGTTCGGATACCTTAAAACAGGGAAAATCGTTGTTATATTCTAAAGAGCTTTCTGAACTAACATTTAATTTATGTCATCAATAGTTAACTTTTTTGTAGTAATATTATATTTTGTCTTTTATTAAAAACGTAGAATGATCCAAAACTTCGAAGAACAGGTGTAAAAAACCTCACCCTGAATAATTCACAGCACCGCACACATCCACCTTCAATGTCCTTGGACGACGGTGAGTGACCGCGGTAGCTAAGTTGTCAAGATATAAGACTCGTGGTTGGCGTGTCATGAGTTCGAGCCCAGTACCACTGAAGATTTACCGTGTATACCAATAAATTGGCCTGGCTATTAAGTAAACCACCGAATTAATGCCTGACAAATTAAATTTGTACTTATTTATGTGATAATAAAATGATATTAAAATTACAGACATTCTAAAATGGTTTGAAATTAGTTATAATTTTGTTTATAAAAAATAGCAACTGGCGCATTATTTTCAATAACAAAAATGTCTGGCATTGCTAAATTCATGTTGTTAATAACGTTTTAAATTTAGTGAAAAAGAAAAATTTCTTCTTAAAATAATTTAAAAATCAATATTTTTTCTTGTAAAGATATGATGCTCATTAATAAACGCAACCTTTACCGGCTGCCAGACAGCCCGCGCGCTGTTCGGAAGGACATAGAGAAAGATATATTAAAGAATCGGCTTTTCTAAAATTCTTTCTGGAAAACGTTGCTAGCTCTTAGACTATAAGGAACTGTAAATTTTGTAGTAAAACAGTGATTGATGAATCTGAAGGTTAAAATTCTGAAGGTTAGACTATTATTATACATAACATACGCAAACAATTTAAGTTAATCATTTTCAAAACTTTTTGAGCAATCGCTGTCCTCGTTTGAAATTTTCTGAAAACAACACATTTCGAGTAAAACGCATTTTAAATTATGGCATCTTGCTTAAAGAGTAATGGTATCTGCTTTTACTGAGACATTTGTAGTATTTGTTGTAGTGAACGGAAAATAATAAACGGTATTTTTATAAAGCTAATAAGATGGCCTTTAAAAGAAAACCATAAAAAATTATCAATTTTTGGCAAAATTCACAATTATAGTGTAATCGGATACCTTATAGCAGTGTTTCTCTAACTTTGTATACCGGCGACCCAATTTTCAGTTATAATTTTCATCACGACACCTTCCATTCAGTATCAATGAATTAAATTCAATAATATACTTTGACGTAAAGTTACAATACGACTTTAATTATATATACCGTACAAATTATCAAGATAATTATTAAATTTTGTATATAATTTTCTGACATACCCATAGGGTCACTGGTAATTATTAAACTTGTTCTTTACTTAGTATTGTTAAATTAATGATCAAATATACATTTCACAGTACTGATACATTTATATGTGTATTATATGAGTGTAAATGTGTATTTATGTTTTATTATGTCAGAATGTATTTTGTTTTGCTTTTCAGTTAATTAATATTTTTTCGAAAAAAAAACTTTTGTTTTTAAATTTTTGATGTACTTGCGCCTTTTTTATAGGGTTATCATGCACCCAAGGGGGCGCCCCACAGTTTGAGTTTCCTTTGCTTGTTTCCTTTGCTTCTTTCTTTGTGACCTGGAACTCTGTTCTCGGGGTTACTTTTATTTCCCCCACCCTGTATATTGTACGTACTTTAAATTTTATCCATGATTTTAAATGTATCGTCTGTTTTTCTCAAATGAGAGATAATTCATAATTCCATTAGAATACGCAAATCTTTCTGCTCGAGTATTCTGCTACGTTTAAATTCTAACCCCTTCGGGACGAACATCGCGCCATCACGAAACACCGCCAGGAGACGAGTGTCGCGTATCTGCACCGGCATGAAACCCCGTCAGAGGCCTAGCGTCACTTATCTGCGCCACTCACTTGGAACGTTTTTTAAGCTCAGTTTTTGGCAATAGATGGCATTCTATGTCCATAAGATTTGAGATACTTGGAGATCTGACCTTCTACTCGAAATGAGAGAAATATTACTCACTTACACGTGGTTTTTGTTTTACAAACATAAGGGAAAGGAATGTTTCCGAATTGAGTGCTTTACGACTGCTCTTGAAATGAACATGTGGTTTTTGTTTATAGTGAAGATGAGAGATTTACTTTTGCTAAAGCATTTGATTTGGGTTTTGAGTCTTGTTTTTTATGGATAATTAGATCTGGTAGACAAAATTTGTCTTTTCTTTCCTTACTTTTCTTACAAGGTCGACTTTTACAAATGCTTACGCTAAAATGTTTGAAAACGTTCCTAAATAAAAAGAGTGAGTGAATATTTACGTCGCACTGTTCAGCTACACGAGGGCTTTTGGCGACGGTCCGCGTAATTTTGAACCATGGTCAAGTGACGCGGATGACACCTGAGCTGGTACCCTCCTCTCCTAACTCCCACACCACACCAACGGAGGACGTTTGAGCTCTCGACAGATTTAACGTGCATCGCTCCCCTACACGGCGGGTCTTCAGTGGTACGGGATCGAACTCATGACACGCTAGCCATGATCCGATACCTAGACCAGTGGGCTATCACGGCCACTTAACAAAAAGAGACTGAAATAAATAAAGTATATTAATACGAAATATTTGAAGCATATACCGTTCGTATAATACACGGAATAATATTGAACAACGCGTTTATATTTCGGTATTTTTATGGATTTAGGCTTAACTACGCAAAACCCTCCGGCCTGTGAGTGACACTCGCGATGGAAACCTCCGGCCCTGGCGGTACGCACGCGTTTGCGTCCTTCGTCCGAAAGGGGTAATAAAGAGCTATCGACGAGGTCTATCCTCTCTAACTCTTGTTTTCTTCCATCCAGACAAATTGGCACTTTATGTTAGAACACCACCTCAATACAGATGAATGTAGCTACCGAATAATATGTCGATAGTCTGCGAGATAGATAAATCACATTGAGAAATATTAGAGATTGCAGATGCTTGTGGGCGATATTGTTACATTGAATCGTGCCTTAGCCACGTTGTCCTATACATGGTGGTCCCGAATTCATGGTACATACTTTAATGGTAGATACAGGACATTGTGACAATCATTTATTGTACAGGAATGTATGGCGAAAGTGACGCGGTGATGCACAAACAAGGAAAATTCAAGAAAAGAGAAATGGTGTTAACGGTTGGTTGCGTTTCCGCTAGAGGGCAGTAAATGTCTTGCCAACGTTCAACATGATGCATCTCAGTAGGATAAAGCCATATTTGCAATTGTGCTGACATCTACAATGGGAGAATTTACGTATGCCGAAACAGTAGACATGTGTTACATGTACTGTCGTGCAAATGGTAACGGCAGAGCTGCGCCAAGAATGTATCACTAGCAGTTTCATGGATCGCAGAATTTTACAACGATGTGCTCACTTACCTAAAAGCGACGTTTGGGGTTCGATGTATTGGGCGTTGTGGACCAGTCCCTTGATCAACCTGATCTCCCGATTTATCGAGACTCGATTGCCTTTTATTGGGACAACAGAAGAACCTTGTTTGTGCGACTACACTTGGCTCAGAATATCCGAAGCTGCTGCACGTGGGCGTGAAATATCTGGCATGTTTGAACGTGTAGGACAATCGCTCTACCGACGCTGTGAAGTATGTATCAATACTGGTGAATGCACAATTGTGAACAGTTATTGTAAACATTACACTTATCAACGACGCTTTCAATAAACACTTTGTCTTTCCTTTCGTCTCTTATTTTGTGTGTTTCTGCCTCACCGCGTCATTTGCACCCATACATTCCCATACAATAAATGATTGTTACAATATCCTGTACCTACCTTTGAAGTTTGTACCATGAATTCGGGACCACCCTGTATTTTGGTATTCCAGTGTAAGGGAAGCTGATACATTGCATCTCGTTCAACTAAGTACATATCGTGAGCCATATGTAGTGTTCAACTTACTGAAAGAAAACTATTGCAAAATCCTGTTAGTAATCTGTAATCATTGCGAGTTTGATGCAATGACTTCTCCACTCATACTACGTTCGAATACCTATAGGACTGTCAATAATGTGCGAGAACTTCCCCTCAACCAACATGAGGATGACGCCCTATGACAAAGTTTACAAATTGATTTGCTTTCAAACTTCTACGCTTTTAATATAGTTGAATGCAATTGTTTCTTTTTGTACATTTGGTTAAAAAAAGTGTTTTTTCTTTATTCCAGACGAGCTATTTTTTAATACAAAGATTTTAAGAACAACATAAAATGCAAATGATGTATTTTGTTTTAGAACCAGAGCTAGAGTAAATTTCTCCAAAATTTAACTAAAAGAAATCTAAATCTTATTTCGATAATAATAATTTTTAAATATAAATCAATATTACTCGTATTCACTTATAATTTCACACGTCTGCGTCATTCATTTTTTTGCTATTCACATTCTCAAACTCTTTCTCTTATTAGTATAGATCTACAATACATGTATGAAAAAGAACTCTCATAGAAAGTGAAAAGCGGATATCTAAATTAATCTAATGCTAATTTTAAGAGATAATATTTGCTTACATTAAACCTCAATGCATTCAAATTTATTATACCAATTAAAATAATTTCAACTCAAGTTACGAAGAATAAATAATTTTTAAGCAACCGAATTCATTTCTCACTTATGTTTTCGTAACGAATATTTCAATGTATTCAGAGATGTGAAAGTTTATATTTGATAATAATTATTCACTAGGAACAAATTTGCCTGCTGTTTTAAGTAAATATATCTTTCGGACAATTCACTTTCGCTTCGGAAGAATAATTCATTCTAGAATTAATGATTTTCTCGCTTTTGAGAGAGACAAAACAAAGTTTGAAACATGAGATATTCAATTTCTTTGTTATTCTCGGAAAATATATTACAATTCTTAGCTCTTTTCATTAGTATATTAACAATTGTTATGTGTTTTAAACAAAAAAAAGCACATTGTGTTGTAGATTCTATCGTAGTTTTATTGAAGTATTATTAATTTAATACGACTTATAGACTGGATAAATTGTAGCAATGTATATAATTTAATTGAAATAAAGTATTTAGTTTAAGATATAACATTTATACACTTTGATTTTTCTCTAACTTTGATAATTCTTATTATTGTACTTGTCTCAAAACGGAGGTTGTAGATGTAGGTTTGGTCATTGAAGAAACAGACATTGTTGCAAAAATAATCCTTTTATTTCAGACTAATTAAAATTTAGTAACTTTGGGAGCAATATCAATAAATTTATTAATATAACTTATACGACTATTTAAAGTACACTTAACTCTTGATCCGCTTGTAGATAACGTGTCAACTATTTAATAAAGTGCTACAGTCCTTTTCAAATGAGCTTCTCTAATATTTTCACTTCTCCGAACCGCAGCCTTAGCTTGAATAATAACTTGATAACGAAAGATTCACTATCAAAGATAAATGACTAGCTACTCACGATTTACGATCCTCGATTAATTTTTCACGATTAACTTTAACACACCCCTTGCCAGGGTTTAAATAGCCTTTTTACATTAACATAACAACAAGTCATCTCTTTGGAAAGTTGTTTTAAACTCAAATCACAATTGAAGAATAATTTCACCAACAGGATAAGTTGAAGAAGCGCGGATATAGAGCCCGTCACATAGTTAATGTACGAACTAAGCGTAAAAATGTGTTTAAAGAAATGCGTTATTTTTAAATATTTATACCTTTGAAAAATTTATTATTTATGTGGATTTTTTTTCAGAAGTAATATGAGGAATAAAAGCGATGCCTTTCTTTATTTTTATTTCAATAATGGACAAATGATGATAATAATATCAATAAGCATACCCTGATAACATTTTGACCTGTTTTCCACGAGGCAATTTTGTGCCAGTTACCTTATTTTTTTTCGGTCACCAGTCCTCTACTGTGAAAAAGGAAGAAAATTCTATTCACACACAGACACAAAGTTGATTGAAAAGGGAGTGTCCTAGAGAAAATGAGATAACTGTACTCATCGGTACAATGATTGAACAAGTTCTCCCTTTTCAATACACAAGTAACCACGTGTGAAGAGCGTAGCTTCAACAATATCTTGTTAGTTGAGTCAACTGGTGGAGGAAGAACGTGGGTCCCGAGTGCTTCAGGGAGAAGCACAGTAAGGAATGCCAGTTGATCACGTGGGAGGCACACAGGTGCTTCCTATTCAAAACTAACTCGCGACATCGACTCCATCTGTTAGGTGCGGCACAAGCTGATTAGTATGAAAAGGCACTTGAATTCGGAACAATGCCAATGCACCTAAACATGCTATCTCACCACCCACGATATTCCTACAACCTACTGAGTTGACGTTGTTTTCGCTCTGTGTTAGAGTATATTCAAATTAATCACCACATATGTTCGTTGATTTTCTCTATATTTGATAGTATCTTTCCTGTCTAGCCACGTCTTTAAGGCTGCACTTTCAATGAGACATAGCATATATTGATCAAAACCAATTTATTATTTGTTTAGTCTCACATTCAAGTTGTCAAAACCTTCTTCTTCAAAACTCCAAAATTTATTCTCTTATCCATTCTTCATTTTCTTCCCATGATGATTTAGTTTCATAATGCTATGTTCAATAAGCAATTGAGCTTCAATTCACACATTAACTTCGGGTCAAAATCTTTTTAATCTTTTATAACTGTTAACTGAATCAGTTCTGAAAATTTTGTGGCTATGGTAGCCCAGTGGTCATGATCACGGACTCGTGGCCGGTAAGTTGCGGGCTCGTGGCCTGATGCCAATGACAACCCTCCTTCTACAGGATATGAAGAGTCTATTAAATATGTCATGATCAAAGTCTTCCGGTTGTTATGATGTAGCAGTTTGTAGAAGATGAATGGAGCGCTAAATTACGATGTCCGACAAAAACTTAAAATAAGATTTTTATCAATGAAGGTTGAATTCGGGCTACGATGTTCTCCGAAGGACGTATTTGTAGTTCTAAACCCTTTTCAGGTCAGTTTGGTTCTTTTGAATATTCTGCCAATAGCACTCGTGTTGCTTAGGATGAGTTTTGGAACACTCATTTACGAGGGTGGTCCGATAAGTACTTAGACTACAAATGAAAAAACAAAAATTTTGGAAAAACTTTAATTTATTTTTCAATATAATCTCCTTTATGTTCAATACACTTGTCCCAGCGATGCTCCAACTTTTTTAACTCGTCTGAAAAAAAGTTTTCCAGAGATCTGCAGAGTAGGCCTCCGTGGCGGCGATTACTTCCCCATTCGAGAGAAATTTCTGCCCGGTGAGTGACTTTTTCAAGTTGGGAAACAAAAAGAAGTCACACGAGGCAAAATCTGGAGAATACGGTGGATGGGGCAGCAGTTCGTAGCCCAATTTGATCAATTTAGTCGTGACGAGTGTGAAGGTGTGAGCCTGGGCATTGTTGTGGTGGAAGAGCACTTTTTTATCCGTCAAATGGGGCCAATTTTCTTTTTTAATTCGGCGTCGAATCAGCCCAATGATTCGACATAGTACTGACCTGTGACCTTCTCCAGGTAGTCAACGTATATCACACCTTACGAATTCCAGAAAATGGTGGCCATCATCTTTCCAGCCGATGGGACAGTCTTCACCTTCTTTGGAGAAGGTTCACCGGGTAAAGTCCACTGTGTGGCCTGCTCCTTAGTCTCTGGTGTGTACCAGTGGATCCATGTTTCATTAACGGTCACGTAGCGAAGCAAAAACTCCTTCGGATTGCGCTTAAACAGTGCCAAACACTGCTGTGAAGTGGACACGTGGTTGCGCTTGTTATCCGGAGTGAGCAAACGCGGCACCCATCTTGCCGACAGCTTTCTCATACCCAAAATTTCATGTAGGATATGCGCCACGCGGTCTTTTCAAATACCTACTATCTTGCCTATCTCGCGCACCTTCAATCGGTGATCTGCCAAAACGAGATCGTGGATTTTCGTCACGTTATCCTCCGTGGTTGCTGTTTTCGAGTCACCTGGGCGTGACTCATCAAAAACCAACGTGCGACCACGTTGAAATTCGTTGAACCAATTTTCGACGGTCACCAATGAAGGAGAAGCGTTCCCATACACAGCATCCGATCGATCTTTAATTTCACTGCGCGATTTCTCCCTTCCAAAAACAAGAATCGAATCACCGACCGATATTGCTCCTTTTCCATTTTTTTTTAAATCAACGGACACGCTTGCTTTCACGCGCTCTCCAAACATGTCCAAACCAGCTGAAATTTCGTCAGCATCCCTCTGCAGAAAGTTACTACATTGTAGTGTATTTCTCTTGCGGTAGTGGCACCATCTGGCAGTGAGGCTAAGTACTTATAGGACCACCCTCGTATATTCAGCTTTTTAATGTATTATTCAGCTGAGTGCAACAACCCACATGTATAATTGTTGCATAACCACGTGTATACATAACCTCCTTGTATCAGACAATACATTGTCTGAATCTATTAGACCGAAAAAATTTCTATTAGATAAAGATTTTCCCCGATTTTCTGTTTTGTCCAACAACTGACTTCTTGCTTTTGGGAAAATGCTTATTTTTTGCTGGGTCAGTCTTGAAGAGGGATGGGTGGGTGGAATTGCATTTTTCCTTAGTATGGTCTCAATTGTTCTCTTCGTTTTTCTCAAAGATGAGCAAGAAAAGATATTTGTGCTTAAAGCTTCTATTTCTTCTCCCTCCTTTTTTTCCTTTCTCGTGGACCGTTTCTATTAATCAGTATATACTCAATTACGTAGAAACTCTTTTTAAAAGATTCGCTTATTTAAAATAAACAAAAATCAAAACTGTCTTGTTGGGTGTAAATTTAAACAATCATCCAGAGATTTCTCAATAAAATTTCACGATCGCATTAAATATAATCTAATTGCTTTTCATTTATCAATATACGGATATTATCAATCACTAGACATTGAAAAGGGAGGATTAAAGAGCCAGAAATATCTTGTTATTTTTCTTCATTTTCATTGCTCTTTTTCGTAAGATGAAAGGGGGAGGTAATCACAAATCAATTTGGAATGAAAATAAGTTCCCTTAGAATATCGTTAGATTTTAAAGGCAAGTCCTCTGAATATGATTCCTTTGTAGATACGCAAAACAAGCAGCCCGTTTAAAGTTAAGAGCTAATTAGTATGGCCTTGAATCATATATAGATTTTTAGCTCCAAACCTTTCTTTAAAAATGTTGACTAAAATCATAATTAGTTTCCACAATAAAAAACATATAGAAGCAATATGAGATTATCATTTTAATGCATTTTTTGAGATAATTTAGCTTCTCTGAATTCGTCTTAGTCTTGTTTTTGTCTATCATACCTTCAAATTGTGCTCAAGAGAGTGAATATTAACATCGCACTGTTCAGCTACCTTTGAGCTCTCGATGAATTTAACGTGCATCTCTCCCCTACACGGCGGTCTTTCAGTGGTACTGGGCTCGAACTCATGACATGCCAGCCACGATCCGATATCTTGACTACTGGTCTATCGCGGCCCTCAAGTTATGCTCAAAGTTCTTGAAAATGACCAGGGTTTCTTCCATATTTGCTTAGAACTATTTTCGGAAGCCTTGTCTGTGTTGTGGCTGTTCACTTATTGTTACAGGTGTTTAACTATAATCAGAAAACCCATATTTTTAGCTTATTAAGTCTCTTGTTTAATTTTAATTTTGTATTTTGATTAATTAAATTCAAATGCCTATTTTCGTACCCAAAATTATATCCCATTATTTTTCATTCCTAAATAGTTTTTTGTCCATTTTCTCATGATCTGAAATACCCTTTTTAATTCCGAATGTCAGTTCTAAATAATTTAACTTTTTTCTTCTTTTCTTTTATTAAAAAATTGATCAAGTAGAACTTCTATCTCAGTATCAACTTCTTAGTTGGAAATTTTACAAATCGTAAATCTTCAAAAATAGCTAACTACCTTTGCCTGATTGATCTCTTTCTGGATTATCTTAAAGTCCCATAAAATTATTTTCACAAAAATGTTGGAAAATATTTAAGTATATGCAATCAGCACACACTTAATCAACATCTTTAACAATCGGAAGAAAAAGAAGAGAAAAACTATTCAATTGACTTCTAATACCCCATACTTCAACTGACTTAAATTCCATACTTTAATTGACTTTTACCCGACCCACGACGATTTCAGGTGGTACTGGGAGGCTCGGCGTTAAATAGTTTAAGAAGGCCAGCACGGGCGTTGGATAAATAAATAAATTAATCAACTGTCTTCTTACTGCCTTTTCATAATGATATTTTGGAAAGATTTAATAATGAAGATGTCTGCTAAACAAATTATATCCAGATAAAGATTTATTATACTTACTTACAGAAAATCATTACATCACACTTATTATCTTTAGGCGTTTGCAATCATTCTTTAATTTCCTCTACTCCAGCAAAAAGTAGAACTACACAAGCGGTAAAAAATTAAACACCCTGAACTCATGCAAGGGTTTATCGAAATCGTGATTATGTAAGACAGGGGTGGGCAGACTTTTACATGATACGGTCTACTTCTAATTTTTTAAGGTGTTGCGGTCCACTCAGTAGCGTAGGTGTGATAAGCAAAAAAAAAAAACAGCTCAACAATAAATACAGAATATGTACTTACCTACATAACTACAATAAAAAAAACTTATACACTTTTAAAACTGTGTTTTAAGTAAAACGCAAAATACAAAGATACAAATTATATCCACAAATTTAATATTATCAAATGATGCATTTATTTCAAACAATTCAAAATACATCAAAAATATAAATCATTTTCACTTAAAGTTAGTTCTCGTAGTTAAAATCTCGGCCAGAAGCTTAGTCTGCATACTATCCATACCAATCTTGAATATCCGAGTATATAATTACTAACTGTTAATCTTGCAATGCATTCTAAGCGGTCGTCTGTGAAACGGGGAGTGATATGTTGTTTTAATTATATCTATCGTTGAAAATGTAGATTAACACAAGTAGATATAGCAAAAGAACAACGTTAAAGGAATTGCAGCTTTTTTTAAAACTTTATTAGGATATATTAGTATTATTTATTAGAACACTTTACTTCGTCTATTAGATTCTAAAAGTTATTCGTTTAAAATTGCGTCCTTTTGAAGGAGCAAAATTTTGTGTTTCAAGAGAGATAAAGAGAACATTTAACATATTTCTTTTTCCACTATTTTGTTCTGCCGAGCTTGTCTCTTACTGCACTGTGTGTAAACAGTCATGGCTTTAGACACTGTACCTCTAGAAACCTCTAAAAACTAAGATGTTTCGGTCACACTTCCTAAAGCTAGACGAGCTCCCACAATCAGACCTCTTTGAAAATCTGAGAGATACAACATTTTACGATTTTGAAAAAAAAACTAAGACTTAAAGAACTTCGATAAAGCTACCAAATACTACGAGAATGTATAAATTTCTATTTATAAAAAAAATCTGGTAGCTATTATTGTACTTAAATGCTTATGAAGTGCAGTAAAAAATGTCAATTTTATTTACGGGTATTTCCTGTATTTTGATAACCACCCGTGTTTCTTTTAGTATACACGTTTAAGATCTTATATGGAGGCGGTCACCCAAAAATGTCTTGATGGTCTACCGGTTGATCGCGATCGGCTTAATGCCCACCCCGGATGTAAGATATTCCTTTTCCTTTTTTTTGTGTTAGCTTTAGCAGAATCTTAAAGGTATGCAAAAAAGATAAAGGGAATCATTTTATTTTGTTGTACCTTCATATACTCGTAGTTTAAGACACACTATGGTGTGTACTTGAATGATCACTACGGGTCTTCACATGTGTGTGATACTTTTAAATTTATATTGACAGGTGTTTAGTGTACTAATAAAAGCAATTCTAGTAAATAATTATGAAATAGAGTACAGTTATAACATAATTTTTTTGCATAATTGCGTTCGTAAAATACATTTGAACAGACAAATTTGTACATTTTATCGAAAAGATGAGTTCTAAGTTAAATTAGTATACAAAAGTAAAATAAGTGCATATTATATCTCATGAATATATGATTATCTTATAATTATCAGAAACGATTTGAAAACTTTTTTCTTAAAAATTCTCTAGCGTAAATTGACGAAAATATGTGCTTTTAAACTAATCCTGCAGATGAGCAAACATAAATTATGTAAATGTTTTCTTCTGACTCCCAGAAAATGGTGTCAAATTTTATACATAAATCAGGTATTTTACTATTCACCAAATGGTTATGAGAATCTTTGCAACGTAAAAGGTTATGGATTTTGCCTGATTTTCATGCTGTTGAAAAATATATTGTATATAACTCAAACATACAACAATCATTGAATGCACAGAAATGTGTATGTCAATTTAATAGTTCATTTCAAACTCTTTCTCTGTTTTAAGGGTTTTTTTTATTCAAACTATAACAAAAGAAAAGTTATGCATCCTACTAAACTTTTATTATTTCCCGAAATTACGCTAACTTTTCCTTGTTTATAGTAAAAACCATCGTTACGATTTTTTTTTAAATGTACCAAAACTGCTAGGAAAAAACATTTTTTTTTTTAAATTACTTTTCTTGGTCGCTTGGCACTGTATACATGTTTCCTATATGAATCTAAAAATTGTTGCCAAGACAATAGGTCGTTTTGTTTACTAAACATATTTTGTACGTATTCTTCTGAATTATCTTTTAAACTCAATGTTTGATGACGATAAGTGCTTTAACATCGATCATGTTTTACACTATTTATGAAAAAAATTCATTTGGAAAAATATGGAATGTGTATCCTACTTGACATAAATTTACCATGAGTATAAATATTTCATTATATCGATCTCCTATCTTGTTTGTTGTAACAGGTAATTATACTTATATTCGTGTAAATTTTTTTAACTTTTTTGTCACCAATGGTTGTAGGAATAAATTTGCAATTATTGACAGAAATTTAAGGTTTAGCTTTTCGAATTTTTTTATTTTTCCTTTATATCTTACATAGCATTTTTACTCCATCGCTTTGCATTTAATTTACTTAAATGGGTATAAAGACACTTTTGTAGAGTTCTCAAATGACTTTTATACATTCAAGTATAAAAATATTAACAATGAGCACAATATTTGTCATTAGGAGTGCAGAGAGTATATGTGAATTTATTTTGATTAATTTCTTTTAATCGGTTCAGGTTTAGACTAAGACTAAAAAGAGGAAAAACTTAACTTTTTTATACATCAAACATATTTACAATACACTTATTGAATGGAATTCGAAAAAGTAAATCTGAATTACAAAATGGATAAAATGTATTAGTAATATTTTAGGAAAAATAAAAGACGGAGGTTGAAACTAAAGTAAAAATATAAACCTATATCTAAATTTAATGTGCCATTGCCACAATCAGCAATTACAAATAATAGAATTGCAATATCACTTACACACAACATGATACTAATTATTTTGTTATGCATTCTATTTCGTGTAATATCTCTGATTTTATTTCACTTTCATTGCTAAAGAGCATAAGAAGGAAATCAGAAGCTGCCCAGCTCTTTTCAGTTTCAATTTATTTTTGTATGAACTTAAAATTGAGAGTGATCGCTGGATGAATAGAATTAATAGAACGTAGTTAAATTTATGTAATAAAAAGAAAGTCGTCTGAAAGTATTATAGAATGCGGAAAATGAAATAAGTTAACCCCCACGCTGCGTAGTTATTTTATCAAAGTATGTTCACAAAAATTGCGTATTTTTTATTATGTATTTCAAATCTACATATTAAATCTACATTTTAGAGTTAAAACATATATTAAAATTTTGTAAAATGTTTTTATTTTAAAATATTGATTTATATACATTATAAAAATATGAACATAAAACATAATACACAAATAACATAACTTAAACGGGAACAGTACGCGAGTCCCACAGCTAAATAGTCAGAAAAAATGCATACTCGTGGAAATCGAGAGTTCCCCAAATTTTGTAAATCTACCTTGCCTGTGAAAATCGCGAGATGCGCAGGGAGAGGATTAATGTAAATGAGATATTTTTAAGGATTTTTTTCAATTATCCTTACAAAAATACTTCAATTAAATTTAAATGATGTGCTTAACTTAGGAATTTATAACTGAAAATGATTTCTAAAATGTAATTTTAACCTAACTCTTGAATCTACTTGAGGAAAATAACTAAATGCATTCGAACACACACACACGCACACATGCAATTTAAGCTAATTTTTATCAGATACTATATATTATAAATGAAAAACATTTTACACTAACTTACCACTGTTTAAAATGTCCATTTTTAAACTCATTTATGCAAAGTTTTACTTTTCTTAACTTTTTGTGAAAAAATGTCAACACACAGTTCTACAATTATTATCACTAATTTTATAAATGTACAATTTAAGCTTATATATTTATAATGATGACATTATCTTGCATTAGATGTTGGATTTTAGGTTAAAGTAAATAAATTCTACTGTAATCAGCGTCAATGCCTAAAAAGATTCTAAGAATCGTTTATAAAATTTAAATGCCATTAAGAGGAACTTTTTTAGAATCGGTTTTTTCATGTTTGAATTTTTTTAGTATATAACTCTGCGGAAAAGCATGAATACAATACCTTGAATTAAGAACCCTATATTGTTTGGGAATGTTTCTTACTATTTAATTCTCATTAATTTCTTAGCTGTAATGCTATTATTTTGAATTATTTTAAAATAATCTTCAAATTTAAGCAAATGAAGAAAAAAAAAATCCTTTTTTAAAAAATTTCCAGATGCATTTGATGTACCTAAATACTTTTATTTTGTTACTTCTTTATCATAACTGTAGAATCCTCAAGAAATCATCATAAGAATATGTTATATCGTGAATTTTAATATAACAATTGGGAAAAAAATCATTGCAAGAAACAGCTAAAAGTGTAATTATTTTTTTTTTTTAAATAAAATAGTAAGTTTACTTTTTAATAGGATTTTCTAACATTTGTAGTTTTGTCTCTTTATTTTCGCAGTAAGCCAAAAAAAAAGTATTTATTATCTAAATGTTTACTTTAAAATAAGGATATTTAAATAATGCTAAGAAGTTTTTACAATTTTACGATACGATTATTTTGGAATTCTGCAAGAAAAAAAAACACTGCATTGGTTCGGAAGATTCCTTATTGAGCGGACATAAACAAATTTCTTTATATTTCAAAGATTTTATACTCAGAAAGCATAAAAATAATTTGGAGCAATCGTCTAGTATAAATTAAGCGCACACACACATAAGGCAAGAAGATTATATTAAATATCATAATTGGTATATAATGTCTAATATTCAATGTATAAACACTTGAAACTCATAATATTAAACACTGCGTTATTAAATGAAGTAAGTTATATCTTTATTAAGATAAATAATCGAACATTTATAACATGACTATTTATGATATAATTATCGACATTTTTTGTAGAAAAAGTTTTTTTCTTATTTCCAATGGGCTGAGGATTTGTTTTCACCTTTTCAAAAAACTTCCCCGGGAGTTTATATGACTTTTAAGTACGACACCATATAGGTCAGGGGTGGGCAGACTTTTCCAGAGTGAGGGCTACTTCTAATCTTTTCAAGAAGTAGCGGTCCACCTAGTGTCAGTGGCGCACCCAAGGGCGGGGGAGGGTCCACGGGTCCGGACCCTCTCTCATAACCCTTCATTTTTTTCAGAACCCATTACACACCCATGTATATAGTATGTAAAATGAAAAGTATTTGATATTAGTAATTTTTTTTTGTTTATTAATGTTAATTATTTATTCAGTAATTTATTTTTTTCTGTTTTTTGTTCCCGACAATTGACAAAATTTAAAAAAATATGTTTGGCTGCGTATTGGGGTATGATACGAGAATGATAGACTTTCAAACTTCGACTCCCTTCCCTTTAAAAATTCTTGTGTATATATTTTACTACCCAATGTCGTAGGTGTGGTGATGTAAGGAAAAGGTTATTATTATAACTTGATAATAAGTACGGAATATGTACTTATAAATATATATATATATAAGTGTGTGTGTGTGTATTTTCACCTACAGAACTAAAATAAAAAACAACACTTTTAAAACCTCTTTTAAAGCAAAACGCAAGATACAAACTTAATAATATAGCCCCAAATATAATTATATCAAATCATACATTTATTGTGAAACAGTTCAAAATACATGAAAAAAAAAACATTTTTATCTTAAGTTAGTTTTTGTTGTAATAGTCAGGAAGGCTTAGTCTGCATACTGTCAGCCAATCTTGAACTTTCCGTAAAATTCCGTAAAATTACCGTAAAATTACTTTCCGTAAAATTTTTAGGCGGTCACCCCAAAATGTCTTGGCGGTCCACCGGTCGATCGCGATCGACGTAATGCCCACTCCCGATATAGGTGGAGTATCAATCGCCTCAATGTAATTTTGACGCGCAGTTTCCATCCCCGAAAAAAAGGCATCTGATTTCTGACGATGCAAAATGGTTCTAGGAATTTAATTTTGCCGAGAACACCCAAGCGAAACACAAAAATAATATGTCTTTTTTAAGATGTAAATTAAAAAAATAAATTGTAAGGTTTTAAGTTCCTATAAATTTGATTTTTTAAAGATTAAAAATGAAAAAAAAAAATCGAGAGTTATGTATGAAATATACGGTTTATTAATAAAATTTACTAATGTTTGATTCGGGAATATTATTGATAAGTTTAATATGTTTATTCAGAAATATTCCCTAAAACATATTTCACATTACAGTTTACCAAAAAAAAAAAAAAATTAATCACAAGTCAAATAATCCGTTCCCCTTTCCATTTACACAAAAATCACGCAAAACGTATTTGACTTAAGATCATTTTTAATAAACGCAAATCTTCAATTATACATTCCAAAGTCAGTTAAAACTTCTGTTCATAAATACATTATAATCCTTTACCTACACACCTTCTCTCGGAAATAAGTCTTTCAATATTTCTTTTAACGCTCAAATGTGTTAATTAAAATATCTATGCTGTTAAACAAACACTGGTGAATAATTATCGCTTTCAGTTTCCTTATTTCGCACAACCTTGGTGTAAACAACAAGAGCTTTTATACACAGCTCACTTAGAACTAATTTATGTGCGACGCTAATCTGTATAAATATTTTGCCAATGAAAGAGATGAAAATTTGTTTAGCTTTTCGCGTGTTTTAAATAATTCGTAGGGATTTGGGGTAAACAATGGATTAGAGACATATGTGTTATTGTTTAATTGTGTGTGTGTTCTTTTTATATCAATAGGAGCTTCAACGTTTGTCTCGATCATTATAGAAAATATTTTGTTTGTTTGGGTTAGGAATGGATGTTTATCCGGGGTTTTCCTTCGATTATTGTTTATTTAAACACAAAGAGTGATAATTAATCTCTCCTCAAAGATTTGAGATTTTAAAAGTATCAGTTTGACAAAAGTCAATTAATTTTCTCATTATTAAATGAAGATGATATAGTATTAAATAAAAGACCGGGATTGCTTTGATAAATGTTTCAAACCTGGTTGTTTATATTTGCTTATTATTAAGGTTTTTTTTCTTGTACAAAGGAATGCCATACTTCATTATACAGGAATAATTTTTTTTGTTGTTGTTGGTGTATTTGTTTAGGTAGCAATTTTTGTGCTGAGATTATTAGCGCGTAATTTTCGTTCATTTAATTAGTTAAACATTAAATTTGCATCCTGGAATTTTTGCTCATTTTATGTATTTTTTTCCTTTTGATTTTATTTAACATTTTAAAAATACTAGAGCAAAATATTTTCCAATACTTCCACTTTGTTTCGTTTGAAAATTGAGCAATATTTTCGAATATACAGGTAGTCCGCTCTAGCAGCTTAAGATCGTGATTACATAGTGGAAAAAATACTAGGTTTTTTTTCCGTTTCACATCGGCGCAAACCTCGCCAAGCAGACTTTATTGGCGAAAACACACCATATATATACGCATGAAAAATGTTGTTATTTCTCATTGGGTTTTCATTCGTATTTGATGTATTATGGAAAAAAACACATTACTGATAAGAAAAGACCACGCCTTGTTTTAATCATTATTGATAAATGAGTTCTGAGTAGCGAAAAGTGCGAAGCACATAGCAACATTTTATAAACCATGCTTTTTCTCAGTCCGACCTAAGCTTTTTCCAAACTCCAACCTGATCATGCACTGTAATTTCGACACACACAGACAACCGGTTTTTTTTAAAATTAATATTTATATAGTTTTTAATGAGCCTGGTGTCCGTTCCTGTAACTATTTACCATATATCCTCTCTCCTCGCAAATGTTAAAAGTTACTAAAAAATACTTCGTTTTTCTTTAATAAAAAATACTTTGGCTTTTTTCATAAAATAACTAAAATATCAAAATTATTTTCTTTGTGGCAATACTTAACAGAAAAATTAAATTTTTATCCCCCCCCCCACGTCTAAATACGAGGGTAACTGAAATTTGTGAGATATATTCGCAGACAAGAAGTTACAAAAAAAGAAAAAAAGCTTAATTTGAAAATACAAAGTACCTTGACACAGCAGACGATATATTTTTTTACTGGCTTATATACTTCAAGTTGTTTAGCATTAAAGAAATATAAGACAAAAGAAAAAATGTAGTTGATGCAAGAGCATTACCGTGCTATAGATATCTATAGTTTTAAAAGGGGATTAAATCGAGACGAATGCATTCAACGGCTGCAATTAACATTTGCTGATGAATCTCCATGTCGTGTTTTCAGATGGTTTAAAGAATTTTGCAGATGTCGCAATTCTCTTCAGGATGAAGAACACACATTAAGGCCGTAGTCGTTAGTTATTCCGGATAATGTGCTGCCGTACGAAAAATGTTAATGGATGATAATTATTGTACCTATCAAATGATACAGAAGGAACTTAACATTGGATCCGCATCCATACACAAAATTATTCATGAAGAATTACATATGAAAAAAAAATAGTTTGCCGTTGAGTTCTTCATATTCTAACTGAGCACCAAAAAACGGAGCGTGTCAGAAACCCTTAAATTGTTAGATGATAATGGTCTCCGGATCATTTCTAAAATTGTGACAGGTGTTGAAACGAACATACCGTTTTGTATCTTTCCAACACGTCAAAAAAGCAAAGTATAGGTCTTTGAAGATGGTCCCAAGCTGGCAATGATGAAAAGACTATTAGCAATGAAAAAAGTAATGTATGTCATTTTTTCAGAACTATTGGATTGTGTGGTCAAATACATCAAGTTGGAAGGAAAGAAGACAGTAACAGCAAACTAGAATACCACTAAATGTCTTCCAGAAATTCTCCAAGAAGTGAATGTTAGAGAACTAATATTTCACCGTGACAATGCGCCTTCCCATACAGCTGGATTACCAGTTGAGTTTCTTAAGCAAAACGAAATTAAAGTGATGGAACATCCACCTTATTCTCTGGATCTAGCTATGAGTGACTTTTGGTTATTTTTTAATCTAAAAAAATAACGTACGTAGATGTCGTTTTCATTAAAAAGATGTGACTATTAATGCATTTGTTTCATCAATTCTAAGCAATGAATGGTTTGAGGCATTTAATCTGTATAAAAATTGTTTACAAAAGTGCATTGATGCTGGAACACTCCTAAATTGTAAGATGTCCTTAAAAACCCAGGTGCATGTAAAAAAATATCAGAATGACTCTCGTATACAAGAGAACATCTCTTCCACATTGGAAATTTCTGAAAGTTTGAAAAATAAAATTTCGATCCATCTGATGTTGAGCAGTTTATAAGTTCTGATTTTTTTCATATGTTCTATGATATACATTTATGTCAAATATAATTCAAATGTATAATTTTTTAAAGAAAATAAAAATAGATGTTTTACTTTATGAGATAACTAAAGCATTACTATTAAAATTTTTTGAAATACTTTTTAAACATATAAATTAACCGAAAGTGAAAACAATCGAGCATTTATTTTTGAAATAGAACAACCATTTTTAGAAAAGAGCTAATCCGAGAAATTTATTTTCATTTATTTATTACAATTTTAAAATCCCGAATAAAAAATACTTTTTCCAAAGAACAGTAGAGCACGGTTAGTGAAGCAGTATATTATCCAAGAGAGTTAGAATCGCTATTCATTCCTCTTTTAAGATTTGAATGGGACTTTTATTGAATTCACTCTCGAATTCTTGAGTCATGCACCTAAATTCTGTTTCTTTTCGACACGCCGCTTCAGTTCTTTCATTTCCTGCTTTTTGCGTTAAGATTGGATTTTCATGACATTTCACTGCTTTCCCGACTATCTCAGAAAGTATATTTATTTCACTTATTTTCAATCTTAAATCTTCAGACCACTCTCGCTAATAATCTCTTTTGAGTTACTTTTACAAATGTTTGTACGTAATGTCATAATTATTCGCCATAAAAGTAGATAATTTTCGTAGTAGTCAAAAGAAATAAACAGCAACTTTTTTTGATAGCTAAAATTTCGCTGAATTTTACTTTATTCATAAATTGTGTTAGCTTTCAAAAAGAGAAATTTTGGTTTCCTACATGTGTGCAGAATGTTCTACAATGGACAAGGGATACTTTTTTAAGTTAGTACCATTTTAATATATAAGAAAATAATGACTATTCCCAGTTTTATTTTTCTATGAAAACCTGGTTTTTAATTTACACTTCATTATAATGTCCATCAATAATAAAGCACTTGTAACGTATGAACAGCTTATGAATTCCATGCTCACAGACATCTGGCTAGAACTCCAGAACAGACTTTTTTGCGTTGTAGTCGTCCTCGTAGCACAGATGACGTGGTCAAGTGATTGTTTAACAGATGATAATCAGTGTTATGTGTCACTGCAAGACAAACATCTTCACCTAAAGCACCATGCCTATATATCAGATCAATTTAGCATAAATTCATCTCATCCGAGGAGAAAACTCCCAGTACCACCTTAAAATTTCAATTTGTGATTAAGCATTATTTCAAATAAAATCAGTGTTCTACCACAATTTCACCTAGAACATTTCTGGATATTTAATGATGCTCATTACATAATGATGAGATGGTATAGTTTGTGGTTTCCATACCACTTTCGTATACCGTTTCCTAATATCTTTGCGTAGATAAGGTGTCTAAGCTTGGAAAGTAGTGTGCTATGCCGTATACAGGGTGATTTGCTACTAGACCGACAGACTTACAGAGTGTCAAGGGAAAGACGCAGGGACGACTTAGAATCACACATGAATGCAAGGTCGCAAAGGCCACAGTTGCGCACTATCGTGAAAAGATAAACAGAACAAGAACACAAACAGCAACAAATTAATCGGACACCACAGGAATTCGAAAGTGCATGGGCTTTTTTTTCTGGGGTCACATAAAGTGTTTGGTGTACCGGACTCTAATCCTTCAGTTGAAGATCTCATTGCACCGATATCTGTAGCTGCTGTGAAAATATGTTACATGCCAGAAATTTTTCAGAATTTATATATAAGAGCGCCACTATCAGGCATACAGACGACTTCTGGTCATAATTTTGAGCACCTGTTGTAGTACAACCTCTCAATATAAAATGTTTTCTATCTCTTCTATGTGTTGTTATTTCTGTTCTATTGCTCTGCTTGTATGAACCAAAGCTTTCAACTAATGTGTTTGCGCAACCCTGCATTCCTTTGTGATCCCGAGTTGTCTTAGTACCTTCTACACTCTCTGAAATTTTGTCGGTCTGGTAGCAAATCACCCTGTATATAATAACTGTTATACCCACCCGCTCTTTTCCCTTACATTGTACTATATATGTGACGGATCTATACGCGGCTTTACTAACACCTTGGAGATTCTTTAAGAGAAATAATTAGTTCAACCAACTTTCACCGAAGGTAAGAAAACGTAATTATGCAAATTAGGTTTATTATATAAATTCTGTATTCGCGAGTTTTGAGCGTTAGGGAAGTGAGAGTTCATGAGGTGAAAATCTAAGATTGTTCAATTGAGAATTGAAGATTACCAAAGTGAGGATAGCTCGGATGCGTGGTGATCAACACCACACACACACAAATCGACCGTTAGTGTACAAGGCCTCAGTTATAGGATTTTGGAAGTACAAGAGTTCAGGTAAGGTGATTCTTATTTAAATAGAAGTTAGAGAGTAAATTGTTAAACGCGTCAGAATTAGAAACACGCTAGTATAAGTTATCGTAGAAATTAGTTAAATGTCGCTAAATATTATCCCCATGCAAACTGGTCTCCCCTTCGGGTTCTAAATATTGATCAACACTGTCTTAACTGTATTATTATTGTGTCTGTGTTGATTATTGTGACAAATAAACGATTTTAGTGACCCATGTCGTCTGATCAATTAGTTGCTCCCACACTTCTAGCTGGATCCGAGAATAGACAAGGGGAATTAGAGGGAAGTAGGAATAGTCCCCCATTACATATATAATTTTAAAGTCAATTTTATCTAAATAGTTCTATTACTACACTTTTAGTGTATGGAAAAATATTCCTATAATTTGTGCCTCCTGATTGAAAAAGGACAAAACTTCCAAACTGGAATTATATTCCTCTTCTTCTATTCCGTAACCCTTTTTCGGAATCAATTTCTACTAACCCTATTTTTAGTGCCCCCTTCTCAGGATTCTATTTCCGTAAAATTCACTCTTAGCGTATCACTACTCAAGGAAAGAAACATGTTTTACAAATTCCAAGTCTTAAAGTATAATAGTTAAAATTCGGAAATTTTAAATATAGCGCTCCTTCTACCACTCTTGGGGTTAATTTCCACAAATCCGTTTAGTAAGGTATGTCTACTTAAAAAAGGAAACATCACTGCCAAATTTAGTATATGTAGGTCTAATAGAGTTTTGGAAGTATCATAATAAGTGAGTGAGTTACTTTTTCTCCTTTACATATGTAGGGAGTGATTCGTATTAAAAGAAAATTTATCTCGGGAAAGTTAAGGAAATATTTGGAATTTTATAAATTTCAATTAAAAAAATTCTTAAATATCATGCAAAAAATTACTTGAATTTATATTCCTTTTTATTGCAATAGTTATAGAAATATATAAAAGAAACGCATTTTTCAAGTTTGTTTAAAAATTTAGATTTACTATGTTGATTCGTTAGTTCTTATCAAAAACCTTATTCAAGTTCTGAATGCAGGTTTTTTTAATTTCAAACAATTTTAATTGACACATTCAAGGCATATTTAAATTTTAAGTCACATTTTCACTTCTTAAAAATATTTAGAAGGGGGATAATTATGTATTTCGAATATCAAAAACACAGGTAAATGCTCTAAATTATAGTATAAGTATAAATTTTTTCTTTGCTTTCAGTTCTTTTACAATTAAATGTAAGGAAAAACCATTGTCAAAAATAAAGAATCAAAACTTTTTAATCCCTCAAATTTAAAATAAGATAAGAAGTAAAAAAGGTTTCTTAACACAATAATATTGAGGAAACTGCGTATTGAAAATTCACATATTAAGGTATCCGAACACGTTGAAAATGACCAAACTCAGTCAAGACAGATATTTTTTTTATTTTATAGAATAGAGCTATCTTTTCACTTTACGAAACATACTTTGTTTTGTTTCTACACTACCTGGAGGCCAAGTTACACAATCAATTTTATAAATTTAGAAAAACCGGAAGTGGGTTTTTGATCCACCAGAAGTGGGCATTTAAATTGCTCAAAATCTATCAGGCGAGTCTGATAACTCAAAATATTACGAATGTATTTCTATAAAACTTTTTGAACCTGATATTTATGTTATTTTCTAGAGAATGTACTAAAATATTTCTTATTGTATGAATACTTTTTGAGTTATGGCTTGTTATTTAAATAATGGTCTCATAAAAAATGTAACATTTCTTATAATGTTTACTCAATCAACTCTAAAATTTCCAAATTTTAATAAAAAATTAAAATTTTAGTACATTTTCTAGATAAATGCATCTAATTTGTTTTAGTAATACTTTTACTAATATATGTTTATTGCTTTTTTCTCTAACTGCTTTGAAGTTTTTCAAAAATATTGCTAAAATTTCACTTATAATTGTGATTTTTGTAAAATTCAGGTAATTTATTTTAAATTTTGATAGTTAAATAGTAATATTTATTGGTATTGAGTTCTAAAAGAGCATTTATAATGTTTTAGTATGCTATTTTGTTAAAAAGTACTCCGAACGTGTTCGGATACCTTAAATTCCATTTGATAATAAAATTTGATGCATAAATTAAACTTTAAAAATAACCTTATAAATTTATTCGTAAAAGAGTTTTTTTTTTATAATTTATGAGTTTTAATCTAAAAATAAAATAAACATTATGTTAAAAATATAATTGTAATCTATATAAAATAAAATCAAACACATATTGTTCATTTTTGTTGAACAACTTTTTTAAAAAGAAAAATGGGATTGTTATTGTGTATTTATTCGATTTGAGTTGAATTTCCCCAAATGAATCATTTATGTGAAGATTTTATTTCACAGAAAGGTAGTACATGTCACATTTGATAATAGATTTTTAGCATTTAAAAATAAAACAAACTGTATTAGTTAAGCGAATTGAAACTTGAAATGTAATGTACAAATTAAATTTAAACGAATATTTTCTGTGGACTTTTAAAACGAATTTATAATGAATTATTTATTTCAACTTTTTAGAAGTTTTTTCTCTTTACATAAGATGATACTCTATTTAACAGAATTACACTCATGTCCATAGTTGAGATCACAAACATGGTTATCGATATAATTATAAATTGCTAGCTGTAAAACTGATACAATTTGTAATTTACATATTTTAAAGAGCGGGTAGTACAATATCAACCTTCGGTTTAAGAATAGAAGTTATTTAGCGTTAGTTTTTGTAGAACTACTAAATTGAGACTGTTTATCCATCAGGGTTACCTGCAGTTTTGAGAATATTGCATCAAAAACAAACAGATTAGCTGTTTTGCAGTGAAAATGAATTCTCATAATCGCTTAGATGATTCCTTAAGATGGAGAGTCGTTGGCAGGCTTGAAGCTTGCCAGTCTCAAGTAAAGGCATCTCGATGGTTACAAATTAAAATTTTGTCCATAATGTTTAGTATCTGTATTCTTCTCACAGTGACGTAACGGAGAATATTAGCCTCCCCCCTCTGCAAAGTCAGGTTTTAGGCCTCAAGCCTAAATACGTACTTGGTGTTAGGCCCCTAGTGTCAGTTGGTTTAAGTTGGGCCCCTAGAATCGTTGTGCCCCCAGAATACGTTGCGGGGGTGTACGTTACGCCACTGCTTCCTCACATTGTAACATGTCACTGTACTAAATTTTGCAGCAACATAATAAATAGTTCATCAGTCTTCACATATTTTATGCTTATGACCTTCATTTCGGAGATGAGTGTATTATAGTAGTTAATAGGAGTGCTTCTCAAACTTTCAATATTTGTGACCCAATATTCAATAATTAATTTCATCGCCCCCTTTTCAGTACAATAACAATGTACTGGATCGATAATAATATACTTTGTCGCTAAACCTACATTGCGACTTTAAGCTTTTAAGTGCAGCTGGTGTATATAAATGTCTCTAAGAGCCAGAGTATTAATTGCTTCCGACGTATATATACATATGTCTTTCCGAAGTACGATCTTTTCACTGCTATTCATAATATTACTCCGAAGGCTTTGGAATGCAATAAAAGGACCCTGACAGTGTTTGTGAAGCAATTACTTGTTTCAAAGGTTTGGCACATTTATTCCTTTTGTACAACCTCCCCCCCCCTCCCGAACACCACATACCCTCGCCTACTACGTATTAAACGGTGGCGTTGGGAAGCAACTCCCGTAGTTTTTAACCAGCGTTTTGGGATTAATTATAAACCGTACAAATTATAACGGCAAATGTTAATTTTTGTTTTTAATTTTTCTTTGAAAAGCCTCTGGAGTCATTGGTAATCATTTAATATTTTTAAAAATTAGTAATGGTAAATTAAGTATAAAATACATTGTACAGTGTTGATATATTTATAAGTGTATTATATCAATGCAAATGTGTATTTCAATTTTATTTATATGTCAGGATATTTTATTTGTTTACTTTCAGAAAATTAACGATTATTTAAAATAGTTTGCTTTCGACTTTTCAATATGCTCGCCCTCCCTTTTAAGGGTTATCACGCCCACTAGGGGGATCCGCCCCACATTTTGAGAAACACTGGTTCATAGTATCATCAATCAATACACATAACATTATGGAAGCATGTTTTTAAAAAAAATATTAGGGTTAGATAATATTTGAAAAACAATGCATTATTTAACGACATATATACGTACGTGGCATAGTACTAAGGAGCTGTGTAATCTTCATCAGTTATAAAATTAATATTTTCAATGGAATATATAGAATACTGTATTGAAATGCTGTTTTTTATATATTAGTTGATTTAAAAAATAAAACTCTTTACACTGTCCCAAATCCTCTTATTTGTATATTTTTTTACGAAAATGTACTTTTTTGCATTACATATTTGGGACAATCTTTCTAACGCCTTAGAATAACAAAATCAAGCCTCACAGTAGCGTATATGAAAAAACTAGAACAATAAAATCTTAGAAAATAAAGAGATTCAAATAAGGTGAAGAAATTTTAGAAAGTAGGAGAACCATTTGAAAGTAAACTTATTGATCTAAAAATTTTTCAGAAGACTAAACTCTTCTTCCAATGGTGTCTTTTAAGCCACCAGTCCACTCGTCTAACTTATCGTACGAAAACAGATTTGAAATGGAAAGTGAATTCAGTAAAACCATCTCAAACAACGTTCTCAAACAATGATCCTTACCAAAAGCAAACGATTTCATAAATGTTGAAAAATTGAAAACTCTTCCAGCGAATTCTGAAATAAATAAATAAACTAGACAAAAAATCTTCCTTTCTCCAGGATTTGGAATCTGATATATCCCGTTGAAGTGTATATATATCGATATATATTTCGAGTCAAATTTTTCAAATCAAACAGAACCTTCTGTTACATTGAACAAAGGCAAAAATATCATAAGATAAAAAAAAAAGTAGAATCAGCAAATGGAAGCCAAGGAATTTTTGGTTTCTTCCGCAAAAGATTTCGTTAAGTTATAGTTCCATGAGTTCTGATTTGTCTTCCATTTGTTCTGTGGTTTCCTGTGGAAACAAAATTTTTGTTGAGGATTTTCTTGAAGTTACAATATATATTTAAACAAAAGGATTGAGTTGAAATTCTTATGGTCTGCTGTCTAAATAAAATGCATGAAAAATAGCGTTTTATTTGTTATATTTCTTAAAAAAATGTATTTATTTTAATAGTTGTTTTCCTAAGACAAACGTACAATGCACTCTTTATTGGAAATAAGGTTAAAAGAATTATATTGGAAACTTTCATTTATGTTTTTTTTTTAAAAAATAATAACAACAGATTTCTATTTTAAGTAAATAAGATGTATGTTATTTAGAAACCACAGTTGTTAAATGTATAAACTTTCATAATTCACAATACATTATAAATAACTTTTTATTTCTTGAAACGTGATAAATTATTATTATAAAATAGTTTTATTTAAAATGTTTCCAAAACTATTTTTTAACCCCTTATGTGCCACCGATGTGTAAATGTCGTATTCAGCTGATGAGTTAACTTTCCGGACGTATATGTACGTCTTTCCAAGTACCATCTATTCTTTGTGCTGCTATGAATAAAATTATTCCGAAAGTTTTCGAACGCAATGAAATGACCTTGAGAGAGCTTGCGAAGGATTTACTTACATGAAAGAAGAATTTTCTTATCAATGGATGTCAGTAATTAAAAAGGCAAATATGTTATTTGTCCCGAATTATGGAACATCGTGAGGATGTTTTTAATCTCTTTTCCTTCTAAGAAGAAGCTTCAGTGGGGTTGCGAATCTCCAAAACAAAAAAAAAAGAAAGAAAAACTGGACATTACTAACAAAAGAGATTTAAGGTTAAACCTGTCAATATCCATACCAAATGTCGAAAATTTGTCATTGTAGTGCCAGATTCATCCCTCCCTTTAATATCATTCGTTTGTTTATTTTATTTAACAGTTATTTTATGTATTAATTAACTTTTAATTTTAATTAACTAACATGTGCTTTTTAAATTTTAATCAGTATACTTCATTACAGTTGGAAATTTAATTCATTTAAAATAGTAGTACCAGCTGTCAAAAATACATTTAAGTTGATAAATTTGCAAAAAATTTAATAATCATTAAGCAGAGGGTTTATCCCAAACTGAAAAACAGGGCAGGGGGTCTATGAGACAAAAAAGTTTGGGAACCTCTGGTATATATCAAAGATAAGCCCCGTATCCTAGTGGTTTTGGTCAAGAACTCGTGGCTGTCACGGGTTCGAGTTCTGGTGTCACTGAAGACTGCCCTCGTGGAAAAGGCTGATGCACGTTAAATCTGCCTATCTTAAAGTCCTCTCATGACATGTAGAAGGAGTGTCTACTTAGGTGTCGTCTTCATCACTTGACCGTGGCTCAAAATTTTGAGGTCCATCGTCAATAGCCCTCGTATTGCTTTATAGTGTAATGTAAATGTATCTCGCATTCACTCATATATTAAAGAAACAAGTAAAAAAAATTTTTAACCAAAAGTCCCATGCAAAGCATTTGTTCTAAAATGCTAAAAAACATTCCCTATAAAAAATTACTTTCTAACTCTTTGAGCAAAACCATTGTCAAGAATTTTAAAAATTTTTTCAAACTGAAACTTTTTAGCTGTTATACAGTAGCATGTCGTTTATCCGAACTATTATTATCCGTAGTTTCAAATATCCGTACTAAAGTTCCGATACGATTTCGAACAATGCAATACTCAAAAGTTGTTTCGCCTGAGGCCAAAAGTGACGGAAAAGCCTGAGGTGAGAGATATTTAGGGAATTTCAGTTGTGTGATTTGGTAAACATCTGTGCAGAAAATATTAGGTCAGTTTGTTTCCAAGTGAGGGGGTGTATACGTGCTCTTTTGTTGAGTTTTGTTGATGTAGAAATCTGAATAGCATGCGATGAAGAAGACTGTGGATTTCAAATGCTAAATAATGACGAGATTGTGACTTCCGTGCAAGAAGAATCTGACCCTGTGAAACGGATGAAGCCGAGAACAACAACAACGAAAGTAGCTACTGTCCATCAAATGCGACGCGTTTTTCTGCGTTAGATACAGCTATGGAGTGGTACGAACAACAATTAGTGTGCTGTACTACTCAACTACTGCTGCTCAAGAAAATCAGAGACCTTGCAGGGAAAAAACGAAGGCGTACAATGGTACAACGAAAAATAAGTTATTTTTTCCCCAATAAAGGTAAGATTACTACATTTTGCATCTATTTTGCTTTTTCTTCAAGCACGTTTCCCGCATGTGATGATTTTCAATATTCGTATAGCGTCCGGTTTCATATACTGCATGGATCGCATTCGGTTTGGGTTATCCGAGCAATCGCGTATCCGAACGGTGTTCGGTCCCAATTGATTCGGATCAACGACGTTCTACTGTAGTCTAGTAATCTGCTTTTAAATAGTGGAGTTTCCAAAGTAACAAATTATGTTCTGTTAACTTTGATTACCGGGCTTTTATATCAAGAAGACTTCACCTGGGATAGTGTTAAGTACCTATTTAAATTGTTATTCATATTGAGAATTAGTTCCGGGACTAGATGGATTAACTAGCCACCTTGAAGCTTATTTAGTACTACCTACAAATAAATTGTCATACTTGATCGTTTCAACAAATAAAATATAATCCAATCAAATCGGGAACCTGAAAACAATCCATGATGAACATTTATTTTTTGAAAACTAACAAAAATAAATAAATGAGTTGAACTGACAGTTTAAAAATAGCTTAAAAGATAAACATATAAGACTAGTATATAAATACAAACATTATTAAACGAACTCTAACACAACAACAATTTCGGCACCTATCCAGTACAAGAGTGAGTGAGTAAGGCATAATACTGATAGTTTATAAATTAATTAAAAATAAGTTCTGAGAAGCTTCCCTTCTCCCACACACTCATAAACGTATGTATATTTTGTACATATCAAAGAACACTGCAGGAAAGAAAAAATGAAATGTTTTTTTACCTTTCCTGGAGTTTCGTTAAGTTATTCTGTTATGTTATGCTTGTAAATTTGCTTTTTGTATGAGAATACATTTGTTTCACGTAAAATAAAATGATTTAGTAAAATAAAATATAGTTTGCTGCTAGCATACTTGTGTTTGAAATACATTTTGAAACAATGAAACCTGTATGTGATATTGCATTCTTAAAGCTCTGGCAAAGCCTTTGAAAATGAATAGCATATTTTTCTTTTGTACTTCTGTCTTGTCTGATTTTATGCATAAGAAATTAATCCATTTCATTGTTCTCTTTTACAGTCATGAGACGGATGCAAAATGATAGAAATAAATGTAATATCCACACATTGCGTGAGTTGAAAGAATAAGTAAAACATTTTTATCAGAATAATTATATTCAAAGTAGTTTTATCCTTAGTATTTTTAATGATATTTGTTTAGAGAGATTGACTCAATATTTGGAATAATAATTAGAAAAAAAATACTCAATTAATTACGTAATTCAGGAATAAATTATATAGAAAAAATATATATAGCACAATCACTTCATTTATCACTTTTATTTCTTGGATAATATATATATACATATGTATAATCTTTTCTAGAAAATGATGAGATAAAAGCGCGCGCGCACACACACACACACACACACACACACACACACACACACACACACACACACACACACACACAGGCTCTTCTTCAGAAAATAAACTTTTCGCGCGCGGGCGCGTTTTAATAATTATAATTCAACTCATTCTAGATTATTTTTACGAGCTTTTGTTTTAAATTGGGAAAATGTTCGAGCTATAAATTTTGTAACAGCTACAAATTTATGAAAAATTTAGATCAAGTAATAATAAATACAATTTTACTTTGTATAATCCGCAATTAAATGTAATTTTCCAAAATCTCTAAATATTAAAAACTTATGGGCAAATATATTTTGAAGATTAAATTCATGGGATAAAAATTGAAAAGTTGACTTATACTGTTCTAATGTAATGAGCCCTCTTTTTGAAAAAAAAAAAAACTTGTTGATTACACACAGAAAAAGAAAAAAAAATTTCATGCGTTGAGAAAGTACATAACAACAAGTAAACTGTATTGTTACCAAAATGGGGGGAAACGAAACATGTCATTTTACATTATAAATTCTTTATGATTACCATATATTATCGTTTTGCGATAAGTATCTTCTCTATTGCACACTTCTTTTATTTACACGTGTTTCACTTCAGATTTTACACCTAAGAAGATTTTGTAAGATCATTAAAAGTACTACAAGAAGTGCATAATTTTGCATTCTTATGATATTTTAAGTAACATTTTTATCCACCTATCGGAATGTATAAATAAAAAAATTGCGACAAGTCCCTTATTTGTTCCAAGTGCGATGAAAATTTACCAAATCAACCAATCAATTAACAATATACATATTTTCTGAATTTTCAATAAGATTATGAATGGCATTGATCTAAGAATTGTGTTAATTGTTTCAACTACGTGTTTGGAATAATTAAATTTTTTTTTCTATTTTTGTTCAATTACACAAATTAAGTGAGAATTTAAAAGGAAGATATTAAACCTATGTATTGTCCCTCAGGTTTGTATTTTTAGTTTTCCAGTTATATACACCAGTGTCTTTTCTATAGATTAAACCACTTTCCTGAAGAAAATTGAATTTTGTAAAATTAATATATGTTTTACAATTTGTAAATTTATCGTCATTTTTGTTTATCTATCGATATGCAGAATTTATGAATCCCGGGAGTTGGTAATATACACATATTTGATAACATTTAATTAAAAATAATGTATCTCTTCATTCTCTGACTTTAACTTATATTACAAACAATGTCTTTGTTTACTACAAGAAAACATCACTGGTCTTATTTGCATATAGCACGCAAATAAACACGTAAATATTTTCATCTTCCGTTTATTTTTACTTTTAATCTCCACTTTACAGTCAATTACACGCATAGTATTTACCCAAACCCATTTATAAATAACGATAGTTAACTCACTTATTTGTAGAGTCAGTTTACTTTAACAGTATCTTCGACTAGAGCCGGAAATTGAATGTGTATTCAGAGTCTTAATTCATGTTTGTCTAGTCATTATTGCTTTGAATCCTTAACACTACTTAGAGAAAGGTAGATGTTTAGCATGTCTATTAATTGCAAGTAATTAGAATGTATTCAGTGTTGACTCACCATTTACTGGAGTTTTGACCTCTGAGACTTTTCTTTGAATAAGGGTTACAGAATTAATATCCAATGGGTACCGAGTGATCTTTGGTGATACATAGACAAACATCTAAACTTTTGAGAAGCCTTAATAAACTATTCATAGATGCAGTTTTCAATAGATTTACACATTTAAACTCCTCAGGCAGATCAAGTTAAGAATAAGTCAGTCACACTAGTAAAATAGCAAACTTCAATACTTAGGAAATAACTTTGTATGTGTGTAATATTGTTTACAGGCCATCCAATCTTCACCAGGAAACTGCCTATACTACTGAACTGTAATGATACGTTCATGTATAGGTACGAGGGCTGTTTTTTAAGTAAGATACGTTTGTTTTTAAAAAAATAACGACAATAATTTGTTTCAAAAAACATTTATTTTACGATTGTACATACTGTTGCCTATTTTTCTACATAGTTGTCGAGTTTATTAATGCACTTATCATACCTTAGAACTAAGTATTGAAAACCCTCTTCAAAGAAGTCTGCCGCCTGGACGGACAGCCAAGAGTTCACGTCCGCTTTCACTTCTTCTTTGTCACTGAAGCGCTTTCCACCAAGACTATGTTTGTGTTACCGGAAAAAGTGGAAATTGCTGCGAGCAAGGTTGGTGCTGAATGGTGCTTGGTCCAAAACCTCCCAGCCAAAAGATTCGGTTAAGTCTCGAGTCATTCGAGAAGTGTGAGGCTCTCATCTTTAAATTCCCTGACCCATTTTCGAAATTTGCTCTCATTCATTGCTTCAGTGTGATAAACTTCTGTTATCTGGCGATGAATTTCTGCAGCCTGCTTGTTTCTCGCAGTCAAAAAAGGGATAAGAGGCCTATCTCCCAATTGGTGGGTGATTCAATCACCTGAAACATTTTAAAGACGCACAGCGAAGTTTACACGACTGCTACAGAGCTGGAAATGGCGCGAGTGTTTTCGCAAAGGATGTTGGTCAGTGACGCAGAGACTCGTTGCGGCGTACGCATGAACTAGGAAATGTTTCGTGCCAACGGATCTTACTTAAAATAGTCCTCGTATATGTACAATGTGCCCACAGTAAAGTTCGTTGTCACATTAATAATTTATGAACGACAATAGTTATAATCGTAAAAGTCGTGTCTAGGCATAGTTAAGTGTCATGCGCTACACAAAAAAATTGCTTAAAACGCTACCTGATGGATAAATTTGGAGATAGCATTATTATCTGAAAAACAGTATGAGGTACAAGAAAAACATCAATTACAACGTTTCCAAGCATCGATTTATTACAAAAACAATCATCGATTTATTACAAAAACAATCATCGATTTATTACAAAAACAATCATCAATTTAATACAAAAAAGTCTTGCGTACAAATATGGTACAAACCACAAAGCAAGCGTGTGTTTGATCGCATTCCCGAACAAAACTACACTTTCTGGATATGTGGCTCGACTATCAATCATACTCAAAATGGTATCCGTCAGGAACAATATACATATGGACACAAAGTTGGATTTCCCATGGCACTTTCTTCAACATGGCATGACACACTGGCACAAGCATTCGTAATACGATTTCGAATTCCCTGCCATGTTTGTGGAGGGGTTGCATACACTCTTTTGTTTGATATATTAACGCAGAAAAACATCCATTGGGTTCAGGTCTATCGACCACACAGGCAATTTAACGTAATTATCATTCCCGAAGACATGTTGCAGGAATTTGACTCGAATGTACTGTGTGAAACGTGACACCTTATGTGGTAGGGTTGGCCGTGACATTCCGGAAGTCACTCAACGGCAAATCTTTTGCAAAATTGGATAGAATGTCCTTCAGTAATGACAAGTATAAGAGTCCCGTTAATGTATCCTTATGAAATACTAGGTCAATCAATTTTTTTTTTAATATTTCGTACCAGACATTTATTGACCAGAGAACTTGATGTCGAACTTTGAGAGCAAATCTAGGATTCTTCTTCTATTTAAGCCCTACAACATGTTGCAGCTTAAGGTGATCTCGCAAATTCTTTCTAGGATTAATTAGCCACCATAAATGAATGTTCCGTTTATTGTATATGGAATTACAAGCAAAGTATGCCTAAGTCTTCCATATGATATCTGCAACAAACGTTGGTTGGACCTCAAAGCGGTTCATAATGAAGTTGCACTAATCGTGTAGCGTCTCCGATCATCCTCAAATAAATATGCATTTTACGCATTCTATTTTCAACATTGATTTAAGGAAGTTGTCTTCTGTTACAAAATCGATAATACTGACAAATTTAATGACTTTTCATTCTGTATACTTATATAGAGTACTCAATCATGCTTGGATGCATTACATTTTTACTACACCTAGATGTCGCTTTTATGACTTAAGATCTTGCCGTTAATAAATGATTGCGGTGAAAATGGGCTTAAGTGAATACACTGTATATATACATACACTGCAATGTCGTATATATATACATTTATATATACGACACTGCAGTGTCGCAAATGTCGTAGTTACGAGCTATAGTACAAAGAATCAGAGAATAAAGAAAAGACGAAAGAGCCACACATTAATGAGACAGAAAACATTTATTCAAACGTTGTAGAAAACTGTTCGAAATTATGACCAAAAGACTTCTGGAAGGTATGACAGTGGCTTTGCATGGAATTCCTTATATTCTGGAAGGTTCCTGTGATGTCACGTATCCTCCTAGCAGCTACAGAGCGAGGTCTTTAACTAAAGGAAAGGAAGTCTATAGTACACCACACTCTTTATGTGACCCCAGAAAAAGTCCATGCATGATAGATCCAATTATCTGGCAGACGAATAAAACAGGCCGCCACGACCTTTTTATCGCTGTCCTAGAGTTACATTGGTGTGTTTTTAGTGAACGTGAATTCCGTAATGTGAAGGAGCTTCGTCATGCTGATACCACTTTTAGCCGTGAAACGGCAAGGAACATGTGCTGCGGCTAGAAGTTTGGGCAGGACTTGTTGCAAGAAGATCAGATATGTCCTTACCTCCAAGGGATTGGGTAGAAGGTATAGTCCAAAGAGATGATATCCAAGAATGCCGTGCCAAGCATTGATTGAGAAACGCTTCTGGAACTGCACGTGCTTGTGTACGATGGAGGTTGTACAAAGCCAAAACATGGGCATTATGTTGATTAATGTGTTGCTGTTTCTGTTCTTTTTCTCTGCTTCTTTGCATCATAGCTTGCAACTACGGTATTTGTGTCCCTGCAAACCTGTGTGAACCCTTGTCGTCTATATACTCCCTACACATCCTACAAATTTTTCGATCTGGTAGTGAGTCACCATGTATACTTATAAATATGATTAGTATATTTTAAAATAAAACATACTGATGATGCATTTGGTTTATTGAAAATAATATTATAGAGACGAGGCATATCGGTATTAGATCAACGCATTCATTGGATTTAAAGACAGCAGCAGCAAAACAAAAACTTGTGAGTGAATCTGAGCAAGTACAAAAGTGTTCTCCACCCACTCAAAAAACCCATATTGTAAAGAAATTAGAAGGCTGTGAAATATCTCATGATTTAGTATTGGCAATCTAATTAGTCCGATTCAAAGGAAGATGCAATTTTATCTCAATTTACAACACATGTTTTGATGACGTGGATATTTTAAAAATTAGGATTGCAATTAATTTACTTCACCTTTAAGCAAATAATTAAATAAGAATTAAGAATACAGCAAATATTTTCGAGGATATGGAAATTGAAAAGTATTGTCGATGGAATTGAATAGAAAATCTGTAAGCATCCACACATCATAAAAATTAGTACCGGAAGAGGATAAGCATTATCCTGGTTTATATAAACCCTTTTTAAAAAAAAAATAAAAAGCATAATCAATTAACGAAGGTATATCCGAAAAGAAAGTGATAAAAAAATAAAGAACATTTTCATTAGTCAAAATGTATATTCATCTTCAAATAAATAGTTAGAGCATACTTTAATAATTTTTCACACTTACCTTTGTAACGTATAAAGTTTAAAAAGAAAGTTTTTTTGTTAAAGATACGTTAGCACATACACATATTTCTCTTTCTCTCTCTTTCTACACACACACACACATATATATATATATATATATATATATATATATAATAGCAGAAGGATATCTGGAAAAAATTAGCTTCTGAGATAAAGAATAATTCAAATTACACCAGAAACATTGGTACAAAATATTCAGCTTCAATGTCATGATGGCTTATATATTCTTTATACGTTTCTTTCATTTCAAATTAGCATACTCATTAGCTATATTTGCTTAAGCTCTGTGCTAAGGAATAGATTCAAACATGGAAAAATTATTTTTCGAAAAATGTTCCAAATATATATAATGCAAGTTCAGGACTTTTTTTTAAAAAGAAAAAAACCTGAGTATTATAATGTGCTCATAAAATTTAGAAACATTATTATAAATAAGTGAAACACATTACATTTTAATATGCATAAGTTCAACAAATTCAGCGATAAAGAATTGACGAATCGTATAAAAATTTTCTTATGAAGTATATAATATAATCCAAAGGCAAATGACTCTGATATAAATTAAAAAACATTTCTATCAATACAAAATTTTAATCATCATGTAAAAATAGTAATATAAAATTTCTAAGAAGAAACCGGTATTTCCTGCTCTGAAACAAGCTTTTAAGAAAATTAAATGGACTTGGATTGAATAATATAAAAAAATGGGGGGGGGGGTTAGAATTGTGTATTTGTATTGATTTATTTTGAATATATTCAGAGTTTTATATATATTCTGTTTATTTGATCTCAATTGGTCGAAGACTCACTTAGTTAAGTTTTCTCACTACAGAGAGAGACTATATAGAACTTAATAGTTTTTTTTCAAACTAACTCTATAAAAAGCTCTGAAAGGACTGATACAGGTTAGCCAGTTAATTTATGCTAACTGTGTATTACTTTAGTTTCAAATTTCTTCAGGTAAGACAACTGGGAGCTGAAAAACAGTAGCCCCTTAATGGTAAATACACTTTATGTTTTGTATATTGGCTAAATTAAAACGATGTTACGTGTTTCTACAGTGAACCATTAATATATAATTTCAGAATATAATGTATACGTAGTACTTATATTCATATAATGTTTAGTAAAAAAATATTTGATGCTCACAATTCAAATGTTAGTGCTTTCTATGTTTTATTTGAAGACATTTCTAAAAGGAATCAGATTTATGACTCCATAAAAATCGTTTCATTTTGGATTTATTTATTTATTTCTAGAAATAAATTAGCTTCGGTAAACATGATTTCCTCATGAAAAAAGAGTAAAAGAAGAGTGAAATGCATTGAATTCATATATTATTTTCCACAAATCAGTATTCAATATTTTATATCTACTGATATTACGAAAAGAACAAAGTTTTTTTTTATCTTGGTATTTTCGAAATCCTTGCTCACATCCCCTTATTAAGAAAAAATTTCTCAAATTCAAATTTAAAATAAATATATATTGGGTTTCAAATTGCATTCTTAGATGAATATTTCTGCAGAGCCATATTTCGAAACGGTATTGAGTCATATGAAGCTTGATGCCTTAGGAGGAATATTAATATTTCAAAATAGTACTGAAATTCCGCTAGGTCGACTCTAACATTGGCATCTAACTCATTTAAAATTCCTTAGATCTTAGAGTTCATAAATAATTAAATTAAATTTTACAAAAATTAAAAGGGAATAGATTTTATTTTAGTCAACTATTTCAAATAAAAAATCTATGTAGGTATCAAATTCCATTTACACATGTCTTTAAATATCTTGATATATGAGCATTATTTTTATATTTCAACGTCCTTATATATATATATATATATATATATAATATATAATATATAGTAATTTGCTTAAATCATAAGTAAAAATAATGTTTCTTATTCACCAGTAATTATGTATACCAACATTCTAAATTTGTTTTCAAAAATAATCACCACATTTAACTTTCTTAACAGATGTATTCTAAATGACTGTGCGACTACAGTAGCCTAGTGGTCAAGGTGTGGAAGGCGTGTCATGAGTTCGAATCCTTGCTCAAATGAAGACCCGCTGTGTAGAGTTATATAGGATGCACGGTATATCTATCATTGCTCAATGTCCCCCTCTGTGGCGTGATGTGGTAGTTTGAAGAGGGGTTCTCCAGATATGATGTCTTTTTATCACTTGAACGAGATTTAAAATTATTTGTTTCGTTACCAATAGTCCTCGTGTTGTTTTATAGAGTGACACGGTAATAAACACTCATTCACTCAAAGTAACAGTAAAATATCGCACTTAAAATCAAAAATATCATATAGAGAAATTATTTTTGTTATTTTCTGATTTGAAGTGAAGAGCGTGTATAACTTTAGTATATTTATATTCTCTTTCTTGAGAATATCTAAATATATGAAAATGTCAAAACCCGATCTCTTACGGAAAATAAAGTTTGCTATCAGGAATGTTCGGTAGGATGTTTTGGTGACAAACGAGACATTTCATTTAAAGTTACGATAGCCTCTCTCTCTTGAAACATATTTCCGACGCGCTGTGCATTATACTCAATATTTATTTTGAGGGAATTCATATTTTCTGCAGTGTATGTTACATTCATAATATGACAAGTCTGATATTTTAGATGCGAAAAAATCTTTTGTAATCAGTGCTTCAAATTATCAGCATTGATAAAGAGAATGCCTTAAGGATATTCAATCTTGCCATTAATGACTTGATGGTGTTTCATATTCAAAAGTGTTATACTATTTTTATTTTCCATAAAATTCGGCGTATAATACAGACTATATAGCCACAAAAAATAAGATCAAATTTACGGGTGCTTGTTATATAACGGGTACAAAAATGACACCATTAAAAATAAAAATAAAATGACCATTAAAAATTTACCCCTCTACATATATCGAAATACTTTTTATTTAAAAGAAATGATAAAATTTTATGATTTTAAAAAGTTAAGTTCAAGAAATATACTATTTATTCTAAAGCTTGGGGTAATATGAATAAATGACTTCAGATCATAAGAACGTTGCATTCGTACATTTCGCATTCCTTCGTAAAATAGGAGGTGCACGCTATATAGAGATTATACCTGAAAATCAAAAAAATGCAGCTTGAAAGTGTAGGTGCGCATTATACGCCGTATTTTACGGTAGCTGAAACTCTTTAAAAAATAAATACTGGTTAATAAATTTTTTTACGATATTAATACTTTTTTGATTGTGCAAATTAAGTTTACTTTTCATTATTTTTCATCAGAAGCAAAACATCTACAAACTAGCATATTAGGAACTTAAGCTGATCAAATACATTTCCGTTTATCCATTTAATAATTAGTTCATGTAAAACATTTTCGTCAATATTTTTTTTTTCAAAATAATTGATGTCATCGCCAGTAATAACTAACCTTACTCTTGTTATTTAAAACTAGTTCATGCTGTATGAATTGATTTCATAAATAAACAAAATCATTTAATGTATTTTCATTCATTGGGTTCGTTGCGTGATATGTTCACAGATTCAAAATTATAAAAACTCCAAAATAATTTATTTCAAATAATCGTAATTGTTGTGTTCATATCACTATCTAACTTAAATTCGTTGTCTTCTTAACAAATAACAATTTTATTTTGAAAATGTGTCAAAAAGTTAACTCTTTCACCTCATATACCGGATGATTTGCTAACAAACAGACAAACTTGGAGGGTGTTTATGAGATACAAAGACGATACGGAATTGCATAGGAATGCAGGGTCATAATGCCTTAATTGCTAGCTAAGGTGCGAAGAAGAAGAGAACAAGATCAGAAACAGCAACACCTTAGTGGGACAGAAAATTTTATTAAACTGTTTAAACTACAACATGTGTTCGGAATTACTACTAGAAGTCGTCTAGCAAAGTTTACATATACGCTGCATGGTATTCCTGACGTTCTGGAAGATTCCTCCAGACTGTTTTGTTCTAGATGAACCTGAACGGAAGGTTTCATGACCACCGAACCTGCTGGAAGCCGTCATTGGCGATCCGTTTCCTGGGGTAATAGAATGAACTCGTATACATTCCAGCAACTGGTCAACACGTTGATATTGTATGAAGATGTGGACTGTAACAGACACGGCGCTTGGCGGTTGTACTAGGAACGGTTATCCGAATAGGCATGTTCAACATCACAAGACCTTCGAGTGGGCATCAGGTTACATGAGACTGGTTCTTCAACAAATTAACTGGCTCTTTTTAGTGTATAAAATATCCATTCCTTCAGTTGAATACCTTATCAATCGAATATCTGTAGCTTCCGGGAAGATACGTGACATGCGAAAAATTTTCCAGAACGTTAGGAATTCCCTGCAACTTTGCTGGCAAGTCCACCAGACGACATCTGTTGAAATTTCGAACACTTATCGATGTACAATCTTTCAATAAAATATTTTATGTGTTGCTTTTACTGTTCCTTTTCTCTGCGTCTTTGCACCATAGCTAGTCTTTACGGCATTTACGACATTGCATTCCCATTTGACTCCATTTCCTCTCTGCACCCCCTTACACACCCTGCGAGTTTGTCGGTCTGGTGGCGAATCACCCTGCAAATAAACTCTCACAAGTTTTACTCTTGGACACTGTCTCATACACCCCTCTTTGCAATCTGACACATCCCCCTTTCTGTTCAGGATACAATTTCCCAATGCAGTATTCTATATTAACGTTGCACTTTAAAGCAGCGTTAGAGCTATTGGCTACGGACTTCTTAATCTTGACCTCGGTCAAGGGTGAAGATGACACCGAGCTGACAACCACCTCTCCGTAATTAGGAACTGTTTCTCTTGCCCTCTTTCAAAAATATAATGAAAAAAAAACACGAACTTTCACTCTCCTTTATCTTGAATTCCTCCCTTCCCTGTTTTTGTATATCCTTTTAGGAGTAGTTTCCTTTTGTATTTTTTCTTTTTTGTGAACTTTCCTGTCTCATTAGTGAGACAACATCTCTCTTTATGTGTATATGCTTAAGAATTTACATTGTTACTTTTACTATCACTCCCATCTCGACATCCGATGAGGTGCCACTTTTGTAAAGTACTTTCATTGTATTTTTTATTCTTCCTGCTATTCTCAAGGATTTGGGGGAGAATCACTCATTCAGGACCATTTTGTACATGTGTTTCATTGTATAAATAAATTATCTTCTCGGAAGGTCGGTTCGTAGCTCGAAACCCTTTGGGTGAGCTTGGTAAGTAAGTAACACCCTAACTACCTCACCAAACTAACGGGAAGGCATTGAGCTGCTACATATTTAACGTGCATGGATCCCATTTAAGTGCCAGGTCTTCAGATGCACCAGGACTCAAACCCACGCCTCTCCGGCCACGAGTTCTTAAAGATAACCAATATCGCTTTTAAAACAAACCCATCTAATTCCCAATTATTGGTCATTTAGTACAAATAATATTTAACAGTCTAACGAATTGCAGTGAAAATACTAAAAATATTGTAATTTCAATGACTCGAACTTGAAACTATAGTAATCAATGCAATCACGGTAAATTTTTTTAACAGTGGAAACTTCAATACCTCAGATCTTCAGTTTTTAAAAGGGAATGTCATGAACGATTAGAAATAGTTTCTTGGTACGCATTATTTTCCAAAAATTGAATAAAAGGAATTTAACACAGGAAAAAACAACTTTAGCTAGAATTTGATTTATTTTCATTTGCTTTACCTTTCATCTACTATTCTTTTAGAAAGGCATCCTAACATAAGATTCGTTATTGTCATCCAAATCTAAAAAGACTTCCTTTAACAACATTCACCATGAAATAACATCTTCTGTCAAATAATTCCCGAAAGGATTGATCATATGACACATCTACCATTAAGAACAAGTCTTTTGAGACCATCTTTGTGATGCTGATTGGCTGCTAAGCTTCTGCATCATTATTATTTACGTCGAAGAACTAGTACTACATTATTATGTAGATATATTTGATTTGCTTTACACATAATTATTCTATTTGCAGTATTTTACTATTAATAATTTTATTTGATTATGGTTTTCGTTTATTACACTACATAAGTATATTGTACATAAATTGGGGAGAGCCTATGATATCAGTCCATACTTACAAATATATACGTAATAGGTTACGAAATATTTCAACAAACTTTCGGTTGTTATAAAGCCAATAAAATTTTAAAAATTTTCTGATGCACGTTATTTACTTTCTGAAATATAAAATTTATTTTTGATTTTTTAATAAATTAGTAGGACATTTAATATGTAAATTAGATCATTTTAAAATCTCTTTTTACAGCTACTTTTCTTGAAAATTAATTGCTAATTGCAATAAGTTTTCATAACCAATAAAAAAACATTGTTCTACATTACTTCTGCTATTCTAAATTATTTGTTCTTCGAACTTTTGTTTCTATATTATAATTTATTAAAGATATCTGGATACAAAGATGATTTTTTTTTGCAAATATGAGATGCAAACATATTTTATAAAAACATGTTTTATTTTATTATTCAGCGCTGACTTCTCTAAAGATAAATTAATTGTTGGAAAACTTACATACTGGCATATAAACATGATAAAACTTCTTATAAGCGTAAATATCTATTGTCAATTAAAATCAGCTGTATCACATTTCACTTATACCATAATTACCAATGTTAAAATATTTGTTTTATGTATAGCAATAATAAATTATAAATAGGCTTGGTCAAAAAATAGTGTGTTATGAAATAATGTGAAATAAAATTAATGGATGTCAAGCTGCTTTCTCTTTAATACGAGTATTATCTTGGGGATTCCTCTTTGCATATATTGTTTATTTTATAATTAATTTAATAAAAAAATATTTTCTTAAAATTATAATTTTATCATAATTTTGCATGTTTTTTCACTAATTTTTATATTTTCAAACATAATAATATAACATTTGAAAAAAAGGAACCCACTGAAGATGGAAATCATTTAATTGATTTGTAATTCACTTGTCTTTTTGAAGTTATTAAAAGTTTTAACTACAACTATCAAGGTCTATGATCAGTATATTTCTAATAGGATTCGTCATATGTAGTAACCTGAATATTTACTGATGAAGTTTTTCTGTCAGTACCATTTTTATAACGTATTTTAATTCTTGTATCTCTCTTTTATCCATTATCCTATCTTCTATCTTTCCTTTCTCCTCTCTTTCATTTGCTACACTTCTACCGTAACATTGATATCCATTTTCATATACTATGGTTCCTTGACAAGTTAAGGTTCTCATACATCAGGGGTGGCCAACCCGTGAAACGTGTTCCACAGTATGGCACGGCATTGTAACAATGGTACGCGAAGAATTATTGAAAAACTAAAATATTGGAAAAGATAATATTAGCTAAAAATTTTTTTAAAAAATGAATGAAATGCTGTTCTTTTAGACTAAAAAAGTACTTAAATATTATATTTTTCAAATTTATATCATTTTTTTATTAGATTTTTTTTGTAGGTTTGAAACAACATATGTTTATGAACAGATATTTTCTATTATGAACGTAATTTATAAAGTCAAAATATCGCTCAAAATTAACTGATATGCACATAAAACAACTATAATTTTTTATCATCTTTAAGAGAGGATTCTACTATAAACTTAATAATACTTGGTAAAAGCAATCACAAATTTAAAATCCACATTAAACAAGTATAATGAATTTTTAATTATTATTTAGAATTTAGTGTTTCAAGTTACTAACTTTCATTTTATACCTAACCTAACTCATTGAACCTGTGTAAATAGTTTATAAACAATAAAAGCTAAATTTATACATTTGTCTTATTTATTATGCTATCTTTAAATTCCCACTACTTAGACTTGCATAAAAGAAATAAGTTATTTGTATAAAAATCCCGTAATAAGCCTGCATATACGTAAAGGGTTTTCACTTTTTCATACTTGTTTGTTTGTTGGAATTGGCCCGCATATGGTTTTAAATTCCTACTATTAGTTCACTATTTTTATATATATTGTTCAAATTTTCAATCGTTAATAAAATACATTTCAAAGAGCTCAATTGAGCTGAAATTTTATATTCACGATTATTTTGGCTGACAACACTGTAAATTATTTATAATTAATAAAAATTAATTTATTAAAACTAATTATTCTAAGAATTAGAAATACAGGCACGTTGGTATCATTTTTGGCGACTTAGCGACCATTTTGTCGACTTGTGTCAAAACTTTAAAATGTTTTTTCTCATATTTTAAGGCCTTCATTTGAGCTGAAATTTTCTATACACTAATGTGTTGGGTAACAATACGAAAAGAAAATTATAATTAAATCAAATTAATTGACTGAAATATAATTATTTAAAGTATCACAGATACTGCCACGTTGGCATCATTTTTAGCGACTAGAGTCAAAACTTTAAAAATTTTTTTCTCACTTTTTAAGGCATTCAGTTGAACTGAAATTTTACATACACGATTTTTTTGGATGACAATACGATACTTTGATGATAAGTAATGAAAATTAATTGCCACTCAATATTGTATTATCTGTCATATGAACATAGATTTTCTATTAATTGTAACTATTTAATAAAAAATAACTCAGATAAAATTCTTTATTGTTGACCTTTGTAGGAATTGACTTAATATTTTTTTATATATTTCTTGTTTTCAATAATATAGGGGCACTTTACCCAAAAAGAATGGCCACCCCTGTCATATGTGGTATCATTTAAATTAGTCATGGTGATAATTTAAGAGAAATGCTTGTAAGGATTTTCAAAAAGTTTATGTTTTCCATTCAATGTAAAAAAATAATAAGTTCAAAAAAATTGAAGAGAAATACCTAAAAAAGAATTAATTCTTTGAGTCACTGCAAAATTTTGAAATAGAAGAAAACTTTCCCTAGTCTACTTTAACAAGTTCTTGCATAAATATGCAAGTGTATAAATTCTTATAAAAATCAATTAAATTTGAAAGTAAAAAGCATAAAACTAGATATAATGTGTCAAGCAGACCAATTCCAGTTATTTATCTAATGATTCCTCTAACTGATTATTTGACTGTTTTTTAATATCGTACTTCGTAGCAAACTCATGGAAATCCCAAATAGAAGTACGGACTAGTGATGTGGATGACATGTGGGTTAGACCCTGTTCTTTGAAATTCTATGTCAAGCAAATATGAGAATTTCAAAAATTTAATGTGCGTCAGCTTCTTTGCACGGCATGTTTCTAATGGCATGAGGACTTGAACTCACGATTCATTTAAACAACAATAACCACGACCGTTGCCATTTTGGCCATTGTAGTCTCTCAAATTTGCCACAATAGATTATCATAGAACATTTAAGGTATGCGACTACCCTAAAATTGTGAATTTTACCAAAGATTGACAAACATTTTTATGATTTTAATTTACAGACCATCTTATTAGCTTTATAAAAATACTAGTTTTATTATTTTTTGTTCACTAGAACAAAAACTACAAGTGTTTTAGTAGAAGCAGATGCCATTACTTTAAGCAACATGTTATACTTTTCGCGTTACACTAAACGCGTTTTACTCGAAATGTGTTTTTTCTGAAAATACTCAAACGGTGCCAGCGATTAATAAAAAAACTTTAAAAATAATTAACTGAAATTGTTTGTGCATGTTTTGTATAATAGTAGAAGTGTTTTAATTTTCAGATTTATCAATCACGGTTTTATTGCCAAATTTACAGCCATTTATGTTAACATAACTAATGCGTTTTTAAGCAATTTCATATAATAACTAAGATAAAGTGCTCTAGTTTCTGTAAAAATAAAAACATCTCTTACTGTGAAGGCAATTTAAAAAATGAATGACATAGCAACACATCAGAATTGAAAAATTGAAAATTTGCTCAAAAACTTTTAGTACAGAATGGGCTACGTTTATGTTATTTTTTGTAAATTTTTACCCATTTTTTCCATTTTAATAATATTAATTTCTTTTTCGCTTTTTAAATTTGGCATTTTTTTTCTTAAAATGTACTAAACAAATCTAAAAACTACTAAATAATCCTGATATGTCCATTTTTTAAAAAAAGTTGTCGCAAGTAGTCGGCTACCTTAAAAAGAACCCAAAGCAAACTAGTTTTTAATAAATCAAGTTTATATGATATATTGGCATAAAAACCAAATAAAAGATTACTGCAAGCCATAATTTCGAAGAATTGAGGAAATACATCAGGAAGTTCTTCTAAAAGGTATTCATTTTGTCAAATATATAGGATGAACAATTCCCTCAACACTTCTCAACAGTTTTGAATGAAGGAAAGAGACTTCTCTAAGAACAGTAGAACGAATTAGAGAAACAGTAAGTTCTTCCAAAAGGCAAGCTTTCAAACTTTTCCGAGCTTCGTACTTTCGAATTTGAATGGGATTTTTATTGAATTCACTCCGAACGCAAGAGACGTTAAATTTTGTTTCCTTCTCGACCCCTTGCTTCAATGGTTTCGTTTCCTGCTTTTTTGCGTAAAGATTGGATTTTCTCGACTTTCTTGGATACCGGTCCTCCTTGAATGATTTTTTTTTACTTCCACTTTTTTGACTCTCAGTCTAAAGAATGCTTTTTTCCAGCTCTATTTCTTTTGGTATTTTATATCTCTCACTCTTAGAGAATTTCGTCGTTGAAAAAATTCCAAAGCTAAAACCATTCAATTGGGAGCTCAGTGCTCACAACATTTTAAATTTTAATATTTTTTTAAGATAACTAAAATAATATTACTTGTTATAAAACTGCATTGAAAAAGTTAGTTTAAACGTGTAATAAAAAATAGGAATTTTCGAATTTTTTAATATTTGCAACTCCAAATTTCCGTCAGCTTTTTAAGAATCAAAATCTAATTATATTCAAAGGGTAACAAAAAATAAGTTTAGTAATAAAAATTTAAGGAATTCTCTGAAGTAATGAACTGTTTGAAAAGTAAAATAGCTATAAAATATCAACAAAAAAAATTCAAACTTCCAATCAACATCTAAACTCAGTAAAAAAAAATTATAATTCCACTATATTTTGATATCAAATATTTTGTCAGCATTCCAGAGCCAATACCTATACATAAATGCGAAGATCAAATTCTTCAAAAAGAACCAAACATTCTGATGCATTAAACGAGCAGAAATATTTCATATTCAGCGTAAAAAGCACACAAAAAATGCTGTTTCTTTATAGTATAGCTTTTGATATAAAAATTCTGTTTACATAAATTTAAATTTTATCTTTTGTTTTGTGGTTTTGGAAGAATTTATACAACGTTCTATTATTTTTACTGGATTGCTTGAGTTTGGAAAGCATTTTGTTTTTTAAATATAGGAACTGAGCAGACTTTATATTGTAAAATATTCGAAGAAATGCTCAGTAAAAATATATCTTTGAGTTTACATTTCTTAGGAATTTGTGTTTTTCTGTAGTTTATGTAATAGTAAAAGAATAAAGTACTTTCTTGCGACTTCTCTTATTTCTTAGCGATAAATTGTACAGTTTGACCTACAAATAAATTAGGATGAATCATACAAAAGGAAAAAAAAAATGAGCATACTATAAAATTTAACGGAAATATTTTTTAAAAGGCTTCCTATTTTATATCACCTTTTGAAAAAAGTGTTTTCCACTTTTGATGCGTAATTTTAAGTGTTAAACAACTTGATGTATTTTAATTTTCAAGTAAGAAATGAACATTGAAATTTTATGTGTATGTTCATTATGTTATTTTGTTTGTATTTTATTTTTAAAGTATGCATATGGAACCATACATATGTATGTTAAATGTCTGTGTTTTAATATTTATTAGATCAAATCAGAAATCTCCAATTTTTATCGCAAAGTGGGCAATTAAGTAAGATCATACTTAGCTCATGTAGAAAGATAATAATAAATGCTCATTTCTGGACTAAAAGATCGAAGTAATATGAATATGAATTATTTTATGTAAGTTAAATGAAAATATTTTCATACTAAACGAATAAATTGAGCTTCTTTCTCTGTCAATCATAATCTAAAGTAATATTAACCAAATGAGTAGCTAAAAACCCCCATATTTGAAATGGAGGGGGATAGCGAATCAAAAGTGTGATATGAATATATATATATATATATATATATATATATATATATATATATATATAGTATAATAAAACGAAATAAAATAATAAGACAAAATTATACAACCCACAAAGCTAAAGGATAGAAACCGGATTCTAAAAAACATAACTAGAAAATGAATGGTGGAAATGAATATATATTTTTTATATTCTCTTTCGCTCTCTCTCTTAATATATATATATATATATATATATATATATATATATATATATATATATATATATATATATAATATATTGCATCCTTTTTGTTTTTTATTTTCAATTTTGCATTCTATAAATCTTACTTATTTGTTTCTTCCAAGTCTTTTAATTCACATAGTCCTAGTCCAGATTCAATTCAAACTGTACTAGTTAACTAAATGCTGAATAGTATCGCTTCACCTAAGTCTACTGCCATTGTTCGAGACTGTATATATGCTTAGTGCCCTGTTATATATTTCTCTAATTATTATTGCTTTATACATGTGCAGGTCACTTACAGGGTCATTTACAGATGTCTATTAACTGTCAGTAAAGAGGAACTTCGCTAGTGCATTAATTTATTTGAATAACCACTATGTGGAGGTGGTTCATTACTTGATTATAATATGCGAATTATATTCAAAGATGAGATGAAATGTCTGGTTATGCATGGGTTTAGGAGCATAATTTACCTTAAGGATACGTATTGTTTCAAATGCTTCAAATATATCTGTTTTCATACGGTTTGGTGTTGTTATCACATGGATAAGTATCTATGCATTTGATATCTGAAAGTTGACCAATTGTTTTAACTATTGATATTGAAATAAGGAAATAATTAATGGCTAACAAAATTAATTACATCATATTATTCAACGTTAGTTCAATATTCCTTTTCCTTGAAAGGAAAAGAGAAAAGAGGAGTTTAGAAGTTAGAAGTTTTAAGTATTAAATTATAAATAACAATTAGAGTTGGCCTGGTTGCAATCATTTTCCTTTAAGATTGGAAATCTTGGGAAAGATTAAAAGATTCTGGATCTTACCTATTTAGGGTAAGCTTAACATTTTAAAGGTTAACCTAAATAATTACTGAAATATCTAAACAAAACAAATTTAATACTTATACATTATTATATATTCAAAAATAAAATCAACATGTACGAAAAAGCTATCATAAAACAATTTTCTTAGTGTAAACCTTTTAAAATCATAATTAAAAATATCACTCAGCGAGAATATTTTTATAGTACCTGTTGTTGTGACGTTGTAGGAGAAATCATTTTTAGATACGAAATTGTAACTATATGGAGAATAAAATAGATGTTTTATATCATTTTATGAATAGAAATACAAAAGGTCGTCCACGCTTTATGAAATGATTCAGATATAGTTAATTTTTTATCAATAAATTCCGTACTTTTTGTGGAAATTTGCTTGTATATGATAGACATGATTCTTAACAATAGCTCTAGATCAAATTTTTTTATGAAAATAAACATTTTCTAAGAACTGTCATACAAAATTTACCAATTTGCTCTTGAACCATTTTCCGCGGTCCGTTCAGTGCTCTTAGATGTAGTGTTTTTAGGCTGTTTTTAATAAACCGAAATCACAAAAGTCCATTTCAGAATCGTAGGGTGAATTTTCAGGTATTTCATCATATGGGATACACTTTATTCCTCTTTCTGATTCTTTATTTGCTAAATAAGCTGCAGTTGACTTAGACATGGGACTAGAGGTTTAGTCCATAGGAAGCCCAACTATATCTCAATGTCCTTTCCTTATAAAATTGGAATTTCTTATTCAAAATTTGGTTTTAAAATATTCTGCTGATACTAAAATAATTCATTTTGGCATTACTTCAGACTTTTTTTAAATTTTAATTTGTCATTGTTAGAAAATCCTGCAAATATCATGAATCTCTTTAGGGACTTCACTGTAGATTGACGGAGTCATTTCCGCCAATTGTGCAACAGAAAATTAACCTTCTTTTTCTACAGTCACTTACATATACCCATACCTCATCGAATGTTACCCCATGTTTCCATTTTTCAGCAGCTAGGTGTTTTTTACATAATTTTCTACAATTTTCTTTTTTTCCCGGCAATATGTTTTAAAAATAGAGACAAACTTAAGGTTTAAACATCTGTTACCCTTTCTTTATTCTTGCTCTTTGAAGTCTTTCTATAATCAACCACCTATAAACCCGCCTTGTTTTGGACTAACTATCGTAAGGAAAGAATAGTTGCAGGACTTCGTCACTCTTGTTCATTTCTTACTTTACGACATTACGGACCACCCTTTTGTTAATAAGTGCATTATAATTATAAACTCGTTGAAATTATAGTACATAATACACGTTATTGTACAAATTGTGTTCAACTTGTTCATTATCTTTTTCATCGTTTATCACTTTTAATTTTAGACATCCTGATTTTTTGTTGAGTCATTATCATTCTCCTTGTAACAACAAACGTTTACTTCGAGCTTTGGTCATTGCAAAATCATTATAGACATAATTTTAACTAATTTGTATTGTAATATAATTTCCTGTGCATTGAAACATCAAACTGTTAAGCTTTTCTTTTTCCATAGTAGATCTCATTTCAGTCTTTACTCTCTTACGGGCAGAAATGTTTCGCTCATGACTCGGTAGGTGGTGATACGTTTGCTGTAATTTCATATTTGTCTCTTTTTTCTCCCTTTAATTTTTTGCGTCTCTGAATCATTTGAACCCTAAGCATGTGGCCTAGAATGCCAAAGTGGAAAAGCGCATTTGGCCCCAAGCATATTTGCCAAAGCCGGTGCACCGTGAACGAATCAAAAAACATTATTGACTACTGGTGATGGATCAATTTTGAAAAACTTTCTAGTGATAGTGAGGAATCCTGAGCTAACACCTTACTCTCCTTACGTCAATGCCACATCATATGGAGAATCTGAGCTTTAACAGTTTTAATGTGAAACAAACCATCTATTCGAGATTTCTATAACGGAACCAGGATTCAAGACGATTCGTCAGAAACATCACTAGAGTTTCAAATAAATCTTTCTGTAAAGAAAGTTTTTATTCTATATTTTGAAACCATTGCAACATTTTAGGTAAGATATTAGTTGTAATGTAACTTTTTTCAAGTGTTATATATTTTGTCGATATTTCTCTCTAGTTTCACACTGTATTCATAGAATGTGTCAAAGTCTGATTTATTTCTTTGAGAAAATCTCGAGCTGTCAATATTTCGAAATCTCTTACTTTCATATGTGAGAGCATTTTAAAAATAACTTTCGTTTTCTGTTTGTAACTTCCTGTAATATAATAAAATACAATTGGATTAAAATGTACCATATTGAGCTTGTATTTATGTTGCTTTAACAACAATAATTACTAACCTCTTTCATAATCATCTTTTCTTCCCGACATATTTAACAAATCATGAGAAAATACATTACAAAATAATATTTATATTGCATTTATTACCAATTTATATCCTATTTATTTTATCTTGTGTTTTAAATGTATATGAAATCGCTGATTCTTTATTTTGTGTTAAAATTATTGAAGTTTATGTTTTCAAAATTGTCCTATGCCTTATAACATCTCTAATAATCATAGTTGATCTTAAAATAATGAATTTTTGCCAAAAATACTTTATTCTTGGAAGAAAATAGCATAATATATTAAATTTGACACTTTGAATTCAAATACCTTTTTCAGAAAAATAAAAGAAAAAAGAAAACTTACTTTTCTCTTGATTAAAAAAAAGGAATTTATGTTAGTTGTCAAATTATAAACAAATGTGTAGGAAAATCTTAAGTTAATATTATTTTATTAATATCCTTGTAATAATAATTTCAGTTTTCACGTTGTTCGCATAGAATTATGTTCATAGGAAATTAATTTCTGCACTGGGAAAACAATATACATATTGGAATAAATTTGCAAAATTAATGTAGATGCATAAATTTTAAGTTTAATAACTACGAAATAAATTTGATTTTTGTGAAAATTCATTGTGAAAAATGTTTGAAATTTTTTTCAATCGAACTAAATGAAAAAGAAATAGTTTTTACTGGGAAAAATCATACCTTATACAAAATCTGTTATAAAAAATATTATAACGTTGCATATAATGATTTTATTAATCATCATAGAAATACCATTATGTATTAAAATGTTACAATGTAATATAAAACAGCTTTTACATATTACAATGTTTTAATATAAAATTAAAATGGAACTACTTTTGTTATAGCCGTACAAAAGCGAATGAGACGTTTTTAAATTGATAAAAAAGGAGTAAGTTGCAACGTTCATTATTACAATTTATTTTATGAAAAAATATATAACTATTGCAGAATTGTTCTTTCTTTTTATTGAAACGTGATTCGAGATCCTTATTTCGGAACAGAATATATTAATTTGGAAGTAGTTACTTTTTTGATTTTCAGTGCCTTTTTCTGAAATCGCTTGGAGATTAAACTAATGTATTCAATAAAAATCTCGAAGATTTATCAGCATTTATTTTTATCTAAAATCGACTGCACTTAAAGTACGGAAAATATTGACCAGATAGCTCTAACCGCTATTTATGGCATTTTCTTAGAGAATTCTTGTGGGCCAAGCCGTAGCCAAGTAACCAAGTTATCATGGTTGTAAAATCGTGACTCTTGCAATTTCTGTTGAGTCGTAGTTATATAGGAGTGCTGATGCTACTAAAAACTCACCGTATAGAGGAGCTAAAGCACATTAAAGCTTTCAAGGTACGAAAGCCTTGACGCCTTAGCTAATTTGGTTTAGAATAATGATCCAAGTTATATTTGTAACACTTATCAAATTTTCTTTACTTAATTATTTCATTTTTTTAAAAAATAGTCTTAATTTTTGAATATTATCTGCACATAATTTCCGCCTGGTGCACTTATATTCTCTCGGGTATATCATTTTTTATTCAATAAAATCACTATCGAAACATTTTTATAGATTTCAGACTTCTTATAAATTTTTTCAGTTATTATTTCATTATGTATTTCACTTTAAATGCATTTTTACGGGTTTTAACACATGAAGTATGTACCATTCCATCCATTTTATTGAATTTAATGAAAGTATGATTTAGTAGTTAAGAAAAACCGATGAAATTTTTCTTGCTCGAATTTTAATTTAACTACTCTATGCCAGTCCGACACAAACAGTAAATAAAACGTAAATTTAATTGAAAGTATAAAATATGTACCTTGAATGATGATTAAATTTTTATTTACAACGAATTTTATCTTATGAATAAAAGGATTTGCAACTTCATAATTTTACAAATAACAATGGTGATTAAGAAAATTTTATTTGGCAAATATTATACTGTGAATCAATTCTTATGAAAATCATAAACTGCATCCGCATTCTACCTGCCTGTCATACGTAAATAATAAGTTATTCTGAATTAATTCTTCGTCAATTATTTGATATATTTGAAACCAGCAGTCCATTTATTTTAACTTTGAACACAAAAATAAACAAATGAAAAAAAATATTACATTTCTGAAAGTTAAACAGTAATTTATTTTGATTTGTAAAATGTTTATATCATTAAAAATTTCTATAGTATTACACCACATAAGAATAACATATACCTCTCTTCGAATTTCATATCCGAATTCTTTTCTTGACTAATACATAAGCCAAAAATAATTAATATACCTGTTTCCGCTTGATAACACCACATAAAATATTTTTCAGAACTGTGAGCGACTGTGGGCGCATGAGCAGTTATTTTTTTCTTTAGGAATTGACTACTTGTACGAGAGCTCTGTCTGTTCTGTATCATTGTTATTCACTGTTTTTGTCCCACGTTATTAAAAAATTCTTCAAAATTAAGCAGTACGTGTCATTTGATAGATTTTGACTTATTAGATTAGTTTAGAGTAAATAATATTCATAGATTCATACAAGTTGAACCACCGATGCAAAGAAAGAATTAGAGTTTAGAAAAAGAAGATACTAAAACGAACCCTTTGACGATCACACCCAATATCAAATTGAATATATAATTCTTTTAAAAATTAGACAATATATATTATTTAAATAAATATTATCAAAGGTTCAATCCTCAGCATTCTAAAATATTTATCATATACAAATATTTAAAATTTTACTAAATCAAATGAATTGAAACTCTAACTCAGATAAAAATGTCCATCCGCTACAAAACAGTTCGATTCTAAATTGCCTTTATCTTTCACCTTTGTGATAAAATATAATATTAATGTTAATTCATCATAATACGCTTTATTAAGCAGTAAGCGAAGTGTACTTATCAGTTTAGGTGATCTAATTTCCTATAGCAACGTATTTTCTTCCGTTCATTCTATGCGTTATTATCTCTTTCCTCTTGAAATTCATTTGTACAGACAATCCTTGCCCAAACTCAATCACAAATTCCAGTCGTTAACTGAATTATGGATAGTGTCCATTTACGCAGACAATGTCCACTATCTGAAACGAAGAGAGACGAGTTCTCATTTCATTATTACGTGTTTCTCTAATTATTATTGCCATGAGAGGTGCATCCTTAATGCTGCTAAGAGAATTGCTGACGTCACTGGTGTCTATTAACTGTTAGTAACGAGAAAATTCACTAGCAACACCATTTATACGAATTTATACAGTTGAGACCCTTTATTTTAGTACGGCTTTAGAATTAGTTCAAAACTACATGGAATAATATTTGAATATATACATATTTAACCTGTTTTCTTACGTGTAGGAGTACAGTCTGTAACAGTACGCAGTAGCGGTTTTGCTTAGGCTGATGGATAAACATTATTTTATGGCGTCAACCATTTTTTAATATAAATAATAGAAGATTTATATGAATTTATTTTTAAAATGTATTTAGAGTACCAAAAAGAGTGTCTGTGCAATGCTTTATTGCGAAAAATGTTTTATTTTCAACGTATACCATGCTGTACTAAAGTAGTATTTTATCACACTCTTTTTATATCATCCTTAATATCAGAATTATACGGAAAATAGTGAATTTTTCTTAAGTGGAGGAGACAATTCAAATTCTATTAATGACATTTTAAAAAATAAAATAATTACAAATTTCGAATATAATTTTTTAATATCTGATATTAATTTGATTCATAATATAAAGTTTTATATTCCGAATACATCTGGTTTTTCCAGAAGTCGGCTCTTTTTTTTAAAAAAAATAATACCTCAAAACATGAATTTTAATTGTTTTACAAACCTATTTATTTTATATTTTATGTTTGATTTAAAATGTAAACTAAAAAAAAGCATGATAGTTTGTTCAAACAAAAGTTTAATCTTATTTAACCTATAGCTTAAAGTATATAAATAATGTTTAGCTTAAGAGGCAGAGTTAAATTCTGACGTAATGTTAAATAATTATTATATGTATAAACAACAGTTTTACTCTAAAATCTTACAATGTAATTCTCCAAAACTACACTCATATCCATAAAAAAAGGATAATTCAGTGGCATCCGAAAATCGAAATCTAAAATAAATATATCACCCGTAAAATACATATACACTTCTTCAAGAATCCTTTGCAAATTCCAGGAAGCCACCAGATGACACCGATAGTGCTTCACAATCTTAAGAGTGTAAGAAGGTTTATATAAGGAATACAAGCAAATAAATAAAAGTGTTTTCAAGTGCTTTATAAGCCTTTCAGTGCAATAACCGCATAGTTATGACACAAAGGACACGTTTGGATGATTTTTTACTCGGTAGAATTATCGGGCGTCTGGAATGTGGGCGTTTCCACCTGGAAGTATCTGAGGAACTTAGAATCGCCCAGTTTTATCTCCAAGCTTTGGCAACGATTCCAAGATGATGGTAATGTGAGTAGACGTTACAGTACAAGTCACCTAAGAGTTACAACGCCGTATGAGTACCAGTACTGGGCAGTTACTGCGAAAAGAAACAGACGGAGCACAACATCAGACATGTCTTGTCAGCTCTCTTCAGCCACTGGTACGACAGTTTCAAGGCAGACCGTGTACAGACGCTCAGAGAAGATTGGTCTATATACTCATAGACTTTTCAAATGTGTTTCACTTACTGCATCTTACTGTCGCTTGCGGTTAGCTTGGAGTACAGAGCTCGCAACAGTGGACTTATGTGATATTTTCCGATGAGTTCATTTTTATCTTGCAATCAGATTCTCACCGGACTTTCGAATGGAGAGCGTCAGTACCGGTTACCACCAAGAGAACATCATTGAACGACACCGTTTCGGTAGTGCCGGATTGCTGGTTGGGGGGGGGATTATTCTGGGATCCAGAACTGACGTACAAATTCAAATTGGAACCATTGCAGGCCAAGTCTTTTGGAACGTCATTTAGAACAACATGCACGTTTGTTTCGGGGGTCATGGGTGCAGAATTTGTGTTTATGAAAGACAACACCCATCCTCACCGTGCAAACATCGTATTAAGAATACCATCAATCGGATGATATTACCCATACTTACTGTCCAGCCTTCTCATCTGACTTGAATTAATCCAGTAGAGCATGTGTGGGATATACTTGACTGATGATTTGCAGCCCGTCTACTACCTCCTACATGTCTATTGGAACTTCGGTAAACATTGTTTGTTGAGTGAAGTAATGCTCTCCAAGATCAGATCGATAATTTGATACTTAGCATGTCCCCAGGCATTGTACGGACTGTATTGCATCGCCTGGGAGACATACTTTGTATACATGTAATATTGGTTTTTGCAAATAGATGTTTTTTTGCAATTTGCTCCAGAGAGCAAAGCTCGCAATTTTTATTAATGATATCAAACATACAGCATCTTTTTGCTCTTTACCTTTTGTTTAATAAAAAGGTTTTACAAGTAATTCCCATTTGTTTTGCTTCTAACTCTTTTTTTGCCTAAACTTGCATTATCCTTAATTTATGGTCATGAGCGTATATTAGATTCAATCAAATTCAATATGATATTCAATGTATTTCTCAAAAGATCTGAATGTATAGCAGGAAAAAAATAACATAAACATCAAGACATTCAAGCTGTTATTTACTGAATTCAAAAACAAAGAAAGATACTTGTTTATTCCAGGGCATAAAAGTAGCTCATTAACTTCTATGTTACAGTTAGTTCTTACTTTTTCTAGAAGACTGATGATTAGATCTTACACACAGTCGTATACTTTTCCGGTCTTAAGCTCGAAAATGCAACAGACTATTATTTTCCATTCCATGGCGCCATTTTGTCTCTAAACTAGTAAATTTACTGTTATTATTCGCAAAAATTAGAACCTTGAAAATTCTTTGAATTTGAAAATATATTGATATAGATTATGTCCTCTTTCTTCATGAAAGTAATATTTATATGTCTATATACCTAAAGATTCCATTTTTGTAGTAAGAGATGTTATAGTCGTAGCCAAAGAAAAATCTTTGTAGTAATCAAATAAGGAATTTATCGATGCAAATTTAACATAAAGAGAGAGAGAGGAAATGTCCTCTCCGAAATTATATAATTGTTAAGGGATCATTGTTATTTTAATAACACCAATCAACAAAAAAAGGGAAGAATAATTCCATTACATATTTCAAATCATGAAATATAGGGGGAAATATGTTAGGAGTATTATGATTGTTAATGTTCAAGTTAAGGAAGCATTGTTATTTTAAAAATAATGTAGATGGTAATATTAGCCAAACAGTGACTAGATATTATCCACAAGTGGTACGCATTTAATTTGTGAATTATAAATACGATTACAAGCCCGGTGAGAGAATATAAGGCATCATAATTTATATCACTTTCAAGTATATTATTTATACATAATTCTAAAAGTATTTTAGTAATTTCTTTAATTATTTTTCTTAATCAATCGAAAATGTCTTCTAAATTTAAACTGTAGATTTAATATATAATTTTATCCGATATGTAATCAATTATTTTCTTTACTGTTTTTAATTACGAGAGGGGAATGAAGTTTATTTACTACAGCCTGTATGATTTCTTACAGTTTTTTTACGAGGTTTACTCATGTGAGAATTAAAACCATTTGTAACAGTTCTGAACGTAATAGGGCTTTTGTAAAATTTAGGACTACATATGTGTATAAGTATAATAGGCAGGAAAATTAAAATTATTAATGTGTGTTTTTACTTTTTTATAAAACGCATAAATTCAATTATAAATTTCCCTGAAACACTATTTGAGATATAATAAAGACTCTAATACATTTAAAAAGTTTGTCGAGTATTACTCTGTAACAATATTTACAGATGAGAACAAAGTTATCTGGTAATATAAATATATGTATAATATATATATATATATATTATACAAAGGTAGGGTTAAATTGCATAAATCTAAAGAAACCTATTTTTATGTTGAACAAACACAACAATTCCATAGTGCACGGAAGCATAATCAGTGAAAAGAAGAAATGGTTTTGCGGATTCTTCAACATGGCCCTTTCGATAAATTGTTGCTCCATAAATTCATACTCTTTCTTCCGTACCGCGGCTTAAGAAGAATTCATGCAATAATATATATTTTCTTACTGGTTTACTTAAGCTTTGAAATGTATTTTTTTAAATAAAGGAACCGAACTAGATTTTGTATTTTAAAATGTTCAAAGTTCGTAAGGGAAGCATGTATTTCGCTTCCCCTCATTTTTATGTATTTTTTCTTTGTCTCTTTCACATTCTCTTTTTCTTTTCGTGAAGGTAAAAAACGAATACATTTTTTGACTAACTCTCTTATTTCTGATTGGCATATGCGATCTGAGAATGTATATAGGAATTAATTTGAAGTATGCAGAAATACAAATATAGCTTACAAGTATAGCAGTAATGTGCTAAATAATATTTCCCTAGTTTCGATATTGTATTTTGAAAAAGTGCTTAGGTACAAACTTATAAAAAAGTTTCCTTATTTAATATACTTTTCTCAAATAAGAAATACATTCAACAATCATCTTTACATTGTTTATCAAATGGATAGTAAAGTAATTAGCCATCATAAATCGAAAAAAAATGTTAAAGTTTACTTAAAGAACTATAACAGAATAATTTAAGGATACGTAATATTGGATTCCATAAGAAGTGTCCTTCAAAAGTTTATTTCCTGAGATTCAAGTCAAATTTTTATATTCCACAAGAGCATTTTCATTTTAACTCTAAAAACCTGCTTGACCGCCTGCTAGAGTCATTTCGACTACTGCCTTATTTATTAAAAGATAACACTCTACAGAGCACTCTGAGCAAGCCAATACGTGTACAAGAAAATTTACAAGTATATTTAAGATTTAATACTTTTTCTTACAAATGCGAGAAAATTTTTTAACATACACTATTAATAATTGGTAAAAATATTGAACAAAATCAAATACTCACAGAGTATTTTAAAAGTAATTTTCTGAGTTACACATTTTACATGTACTTTAGCGCATTTTTCACAAACCGTTTTCTTGCATGTCATGCAATTCTAGAAGAACATGTTAACTTAACAATGTTTTATTTTTCACAAATTACCTTAATTCTGTGGCTTCTACTTCTGATGGCAGCTTCGTAGAAACTTTTCGTTTCGTTTTATTTTTGGCAGATATATAATTTTGTCGCAATTCATTTGTTAATAGCTGAATGAAGGCTTAGTAGCTTATTTTTGGTTTTACCGGTATCTTTGTTCTAAAAGATCCAGATACTTATTGCAGCTAAATCCAGCATAGTGTTAACTGTATGCATATTTAACTTCACCGAATATTTGTTTGCCATCTGATCAATAATACACACGTCACATTAAGTTTCAGTTTCATTATAAAATCTAATTGTTTGTAGGGTCCTCTTTTCGTTAGTTTCAATATCAGTATATGGATGGAAATATTTTACTCTAACGCTGTCAAAATTTAACCTCGAAAATTTGCATTTCTTACATCTCAGAACAAGGATGACTAACCTTAGAATAAAAAGTATGAGAGCGTAATTAAATCAAATAACATGAGTAGAATGATCCTGAAAATAAAAGGAATTGATGGTTAGGTGGCAATTTAAACGGTCTAAATTTACTTTCACATCTTTGTTGTTATATGAGACTGTAGTCTCCGAAGTGTTTGATTCTATCACACACATCAAAAATTAATTTTAATTCTTGTAAATCTCTTCAGTGATAGTTTCATAAATTTTAAATAACTTTTTATACATTTCATAAGTGATATAAAAAGAATGAAATAATCAATTAGTAACAAATGAAGATTTCCACTTTATTCTACCACATGATATACATTTATGTTTAGAAAGATAGCGGAAACAAATATTAGGAGTCGATTTATTATGTAGACATTTATAATATGCGGGCACTGAAAAGTGCTATTACTTATAATTTTTTTCAAATATACTTTTGTAAAGTATGCTTGGAAATTATATGCATATTTTATGTTGTAATTTACTCAAGTAAAGCAATGAATATTTCATCATACAACATCTCAGTTATCACATATAATTCATAATTAAAAAATAATTTAAATATGATGATACATATTCATTATGAAACATTTTAAAACAAAGTCTTATTTGAAAATTATAAAGAATCTAAAAATACTCATTGTTGTTTGTGCCTTTAAAAAAATCATTTTTAGCACCGAAGAAATATTTACAAAAGTCAAAACCCGGCTTCCTTATATCAAGCGTAAAGCTTGCTTTGAAGAATGCTCCAATAGAATATTTTGAAGTCAATGGCACATTTCGGTTAAAGTTATGGTGGCCATGAAACCTATTTCTGACGCGTTATATATCATGCTCAATATTTTTTTCAAACTTTCTGTTATTTTCAGTGCACCCTAAATTCCTCGAGTGCGTCAGAACTCAGATTTATTTCCGTAAGAGAATCTTGTGCTATCTATACATCAGATTCTGTTTTTTATCTATGCGAAAGGTTCAAATATGTTTGGATGTTTATATGAAATATTTTAAAAATGTTTGATTTTTTTAATAAAATACTCCTAACATTTACATAGTAAAACTATCTCTAGACTTTACAATGTTATCATAACATGCGAATGTATTTTCATTTTAGGAAGAAAAGAACTACACAATGAAAATTTAAACTCTTAAAATCACAGATACAATTTATTAAAAACTGATGCATTGTAATATTTAAAAAAAATTGAGTGTTATATATTTGTCTATTTTCGTTTGATAAATCTATGGGAGCCCATTGACTCCATTTTAATTCAACTTGCATTAAAATCTTTCATAATTATGTAACTCTCAATAGAAATATATATTTCCACTACTAAACAAAGTCCAACATTCTTAAAAAATACTATAAGTAAAATAAAATTTCTTATAAAATAATGAAAATAAAATTAGTCGTGATTTTCGAATGAATTTGTATTTGATTACTTTAGACTTCATTTAGTAATATTAAAAACACTAAATGGCATGAATAAAAGTTTGCCTAAATGCGTTTTAAGCATTACAGAAATATACAGATTTGATTATTTTTCCTTAAAAATAAAACAATTAAATTTTCAATTGAAAGCAAATTTTGAGTTTAATAATGTTTAACTTTATATTCTATAAATTTCTAAAAACAGTAGTAGTGAAATTTTGAAGGAAGCATTCATAAAATAGATATTTAGAACTTGCTATTCCTTAGGAATATTCCTCTATATGTTTATATTTAAAACAGTGCTTCTCAAACTTGCTATACTTGCGACCCAATGTTCAATCATAATTTACATCGTGCCCCATTCATACAATAGCAATGTAATGAATTCAATTATAATATATTTTCACGCAAAGCTACAACACAACTTTAACTATAAACCGTAAAAATTATCAATATAAGTATAAAATTTTATGACATGCCCAAAGTATCAATAGTAATTGCTAAACTTGTACATTATTTAGTACTGTTAAATTAATTATGAAACACATTGTGCAGTACTGATACATCTATAAGATTATTAAATGTGTATTTTATTTTTTATTATGTCAGAATGTGTATTTTGTTTTGCTTCCTTTCACTAAATTAATAATTTTTTAAATATTTTTTTTTGTTTTCAACTTTCGAATATACTCACTCCTCTCTTGTAGGGTGATGAAACCCCTAGAGGGTCGCGTCCCACAATTTGAGAAACACTGATATGAAGTAAAAAATTAGAATGGCGTAATGCAGATTCAATTTAACAGAAAAGTTGACACTAAAAGGAAAATATTGGTAGAGATTAAACTTGGCAGGAATTACATCAACATTTTAATTAGGCTGGATGTAAGAAAAATATTTACATTTATTTTTGGATGTTTCATTTTCAGCATTTTGTTGATGAATTGTAGTAACATTCTGCTATTTTCATGCTATCATAGAATTTAAGTGAATATTAAGAAAATAAACATATGTATTAGATTTTTGAAAATATGGTTGAGGCTGATACCATTGCATGTTGTTAGCAAATTTCTTTTGGAACAACACTATAAAAACAGTGAACTTCTTCTTAAAAGTTACCGTACAAAATATTAACAGAAGACCCTGTCTTTTCAAAATTTCAATTCTAAGAAGAAAAAGAAAAATACGCTACTGACTTAAGTTGAAGGCCTAAATACGTCCAGTAGCATTACTTTTTATGCAAGACACTCAAGCGATCTGGTAAGGGAATATAATAAATATTCTTATTTCAAAAAAGTGTTCGAAAATTAAATGTTTTTAATCTTAAAAAATTAATTTTAAAAAAAAGCAAAAATTAAGAAGGAATACTGTTTTTCTAAACCATATTTGGGATCGTAATGTATCTGATACATAATGATAATGATATACGACAGGGCCAGCTCTAGCAGTTTTGCCCCCTCCCCCGGATAAAAATGGAAAATGCTGTCCCCCTCTCCGAAACAAAAAAATTATAATTAAAATGATAAATTGTTCACATAGATACATCCCTATGAAGAATAATTCTTGCGAACAAAAAGGCAGCATAACACTATATATATATATATATATGTGTGTGTGTGTGTATTATTTTAAGAGTCAAATACAAAATAATTCGAAATTAAGGGCATAATTGCCTGCTATTAATTCAAACGAGTACAATGTAAGCTAGGGAATCGCTCATTTCAGCATGCCAATTACTTCAAAAAGATTCTACTGATGGCGGGGATCACAAACGTTAATTTTACCTTACAATAACCACACTCAAGATTAAAATAAAGCATCTCCTGCTACTCTCTATGTACAAAAAACTCTTATTGCCCCTGTCCCCTTTTGGATATCTAACACCGGAAGTCGTATGAGTGAAAGGAATGTCCGTAGTGACCTCCCTCCAGAGTGGAGAGAATGTTATTTATTACTTTGTAAACTTATCAAATTTCATATTTGGTTTTAAAATCCTGCATTGAACTCTTAAGTTTCAACATAAAAGAAAACTAACATTAAACATGCAGAGTATAAAATAAGGAAGTAGATACAAATAAATGAAATACTAAATTCACACCCAATATTATTTCAGAAAATATATCAAATTTTTGTAACCAATTTTTTTTTCCAATCCAAATGCCGTCTTTAAATTTGCCACCCCGGCTGGAGTCCAGATTGTCCTGCACTTTTGCCACCCCTGTACATGAATGTTCCAGCGATAAAAGATCAATCGACTTGTACACAATTTGCGAAGATGGAGATGTAGTTTTTAAGTCAAATTTATCAAGCTTAAATGGTATCTTGTTTTGTGCTGATTGAAAATGAAGATGTCATAAAGTGCACAGATAAGGATTCAATAAAGTGGGGCTGGGGAGTTTATTTTCCCCCGGATTTGATTAAATTAATTACAGTGGAAATTGTTTAACACGAAACTGAGGGGACTGAAATATTTTTTCGTGTTAAGAAATATGTATACGTATTTAACAAAATTAAATTTATTGTAGTACATTTTTTATACAGGCATGTTTACATGCAAGCATTTAAAAACCAGTAAAACAAAATCATTCATAAAAAATGAAATTTAATTCAAAATTTTCAAGTTTTTTGAAAAACAAAACATTTATTGAGTTTTTAGAAAATAATCTGATATTTTTCTTTAATTGTCTGTTTAGCATAAAATTGTTAAATAAAAGGTTCAATGCTGTCCATTTTTGAATTCACTTCACCTTTCAAATGTGCATCTAAATAAATGCGCATACTTTTCATGATGTTCCTCATTTCAGATCTGAAACGTTCCAACCATCCTGGATTTATAGAAAATGTAATATACATTTGCTCAGCAAGTTCATTGCTTTTTTCTAGAATTTAAGGTATTGGTATGGTAACATTCTATGATCTCGTTTGTTTGAAAGTAACAAGTACAGCCATCTCTAAATCGTCATGTTTGGCCGTTCTCATCCGTTTTTACTCTGTCTCAAACTTTTTCCATGTAAACTTTTCCGCAATTTTCTCTCTTTTTTTAAAATTATTATTGATATCAAAATCTTTACAGATTTCCGTTTTCGTCTTCGTGTTTTCTATAAACGACATTAAGAAGCTCCATCTTCATTTTAAGCGAAATAGCTCTTTGCTTTCCCTCTGAGTTCTTTGTGATTTTTCTCATAAGAAAATTATTCTAAATTAAAAAAAAAGCTCATTTTTTTCTGTATTTTGTTCATTTCTAGAAGGGAATTCTGTCGTGTTAAACGGTTTTCGTTCCGCGTTAAGAGAAAAAAATTCAAGAAAATACATAATAGTTTGTAGGGATCGTTGTATTACTTCGTGTTAGCCATAATTTTGTCTTAAACGATTTCGAGAAAAACATATTTCGCCGTAACTTTAAATCCAAATTTATTTTTTATTTGTTCAGTGGTTTAAAGTGATTCTATCGTGACCCTTCGTTCCACAAGTCTCAAATAAAGAAAATGGCCGGAATGAAAATCCTTAACGACTAGCCTAAGAAAGAATTATTTTTCGTTCCAGTCGTCTAACATAGCGTTCCGCAGCCATTTCACTCATGTAATGATTGAGATTTATATTAAGATCGAACTAATACACAAGAGCTAGTGAGTATGGACCTCGTAATTTCCTCAGTCAATTGGCTAGGACAACATTGAACTGGCACTCCCTCTCCTAACTACCAAACCACACCAAAAGTAGGACAGTGAGACAGAGTTAACTTGCAATAGCCCCTTCCACACAACGGGCCATCAACGGAACTAGGCACGAACTCGGGACCGTGGGTAGCCTAGTGGTTAGAGCATCAGACGCCAGACCGGATGGACTGGATTCGATGCCCGATGTCACCAAATACTCCCCGAGTACACACGGAGTACGTGCTCGTTAAAGCAGTGGGTTCGAAAGTCTCGTGGGTGGCTGTAGCAGCAACCACGGTTGGGTGTTTTCTAAACTTCCATCTTGATTGACATATTTTGTTTATAATTGACCCTGTGATTCAAGGGTATATCTGTTAATCTGTATGATGTATGACATTCTAGAAACAAGCACTGAAAACGTATTCATAAATATCCAGACAAACTGGTTTTCTAAAATATTTTACTACCTGTTAAATGCTATCTCATTTAAAAATTAAATATTTAATCATTTTAATACTGTTTTCATTGTAAACGATGCACTTCTGCAAAAAGAAGATATAATGATGATAATTTATTTGAGTGTACTTTCTTAAACTAACTGCGTACAACTTCTGTAAATCATTTTATTTCATCTACATTATTCCAGAAATAAGTTTTCTTCTATACAATAAATATTATACAGTAAATCATTGCTATAGAAATCCATTCGTGCAGTGAATCCTTGCTTTAAATCAATCAAATGAATTATTGATAATGTCCATTTACCCAAGACAATATTCACTGTTCGAAGTCCAAGTTTCGTTAATACGTGTTTCTCTAATTATTATTGCCTCGAGAGGTGTAACCGTAATGCTTACCATGAGAATTACAGACGTCTCTGATGTCTATTACCTGTCAGTAATGAGAAAATTCAGTAGTGACTCCACTTACATGAACGTCCAAAATTGAGACCCATTACTTTAGAGTATTATTAGAATTAAATTCAAAGCTATTCGAAGTAATCACACTGCCATTGCAAATATTTGGAACTAATACTTCCTACATTTAGTAGTACAGTTATTCAGAAGCAACTTGAGGACAATGATTTAGATAACTCACATTATATAATTATATATATTATACATTATATAATGTGTAATTAGTTAAAGTAAATACATTTGAAATCTCATATCTTGTAGTTATGTCTATTTTTTTTTACTTTACCTCTTAACTGGTTAGCCCGTACACCGTACGAGCTACTGAAAACTGACCCAAACCAATTTGTTCCTCCTCTGAACTCATTGATATTTTATTCTTTCTCTCTTTTATTTGCATATATATTTTAATTCTTATAGTGAAATTATTAATGCTAGTGTATCTTTAAAAGACGAAGTTATTTTATGGTACTGAAGTACTTTTTATACGGGATTTTCTATGGGGGTGAATGTAGGGATTTTTCATTAAAAGAAGGACTTTAGATTCTTGAAAGTATTCGATAAAGAACAGAGATTGGCAAGGTTATATGCTATTTTATGACTAAAAAGAAAGGAAAATAGAAAGATAATAGGAAAAGCAGATATTATCTATGTCCCGATTATAATGTAAGACTTAGTATTGACTCATGTTTCAAATTGTGTCTGCATAAATATATATGCACACACACATAAAATCCTCAAACGTTTGAAAAAGAGGTACGAACATGAAATTTTTTGTAAGTATGAGAGGAATTCTCTCAAAATATATGCAACATTGTTCATAGTATGCAAAGTGTATTTATAAAATACAAACATTTACAGTTTTTTGTGTTCTATAATTATAAATAAAAAAATTGTATTTAAATTTTAAAAATGAAAAAATTGCAATAAAATTCTTCCATTTTCGCATTCTGTTAAGTATAATGCTTAGTTGTAAAATTCCCTTTTTTTGAAACATTTTGAGCAAAATAATTGACCGCTTAAAAGATTAAATGTTAGATTTTTACTCGTTGCACTGGAGATTATCTTGAGAATACCTATGCTAAATCCTTATATAATTTTTGTTCATTTGCTGAAAATAAGAATTTAAAATTGAGTATTTTTAATTTCAACCCATGAAAATCGCATTGTTAGATTGTAGAAAAAGACACACACTGTTTTTTTATAAAAGTCTTGGATTATCAATCACTTCAAAAACTAATAAAATATTTCTTTCTTCAAAGGAACAACATTAAGTTAAACCGAAAGTTAAATCTTTAAGTTACTTCGAAATTAAATGTTGTTTGGGCTATCCATATATCCTGATACATATAGTGTTGAGGCTCATTTCAGTTTTATTCTCTTTGTGAGAGTATATGAGAAAAATCTAATTATAGAAATTGCGAAGTATCTGCTTCTGAAATTACTCTGAGCAATTTAGTTCATACATAAAATAGATAAGAATTTCTCTTGATACTTCAGGATTAACTACAACATTAGTATCATTTGAGAAATCTTTATCTTAAAAAAATAGTCTAGTAGTCTCTATTTCCACTCCTTTTGTAATTCCAGGGGAAAAATATGTTTTCATTCAAAAGTAATTATGCTTGCCCTCGATAAGTATTCTTGCCAAATTGAATATCATACACTACGATTTATTGAATATTTTTCATGAATCATGTTGAATAAACTTTTTGAGGAAACTTTATATTACAAGAAATAATTTGAATCGGTACTTAGATAGAAGGAGTTTGTAGGATGTTTGAAGAAAAATTAATATAATTCATATTCATGCATTAAAAATTGTAGCTGTAGTGTGATTTTAGAAAAGGCCAATCATTATATGAGAATACCTGAAATGTTAAGCTTTCTTACGAACTCTTAAAAAGTTTATGAAACTGTTAATAACAAAAGATTTTGAAATTCATATTTAATCAAAATAATATAAACTTGAGATTACAATAATAAACATAAGACTTTTTGCTGGGAAATTTCTCAAATACCATTTAAATGTTTATTTAGTAACAGTTAAAAACAGTGTAGAGATGTGAGGGAATTTTACGGACATTTCAAATTAATTACAAATCATTTCCATATAATGCATCATGTAATCTATGCTTTCTGCACGTATTTCAAAAATAATATTAAATATTCGATGTGTTTTTTTCAGGAAATGTGGACAAAGGAATGTGCAGAATTACAAAGTAACATTTGAAATATAACATTAATTTATCTGTCGATTCATCTGAATCAAATGAAGGAATAAGTAGCTTATCAGATTGTGTTTATGAAACTACATCTGTATAACCTTCATCTACCGTAGAACATTCTCTTTTTAGTAAATTCTGATTCTTTTTTTAATTTGACAAATCCATTCTGGTCAGTGCTTCTCGAATTTCAATATTGACGACCCACTATTCAATCGTAATTTTCTGCACGTCCCCCTCCAAACAATAATATTGTATTTAATTCAATTATACACTTTGCCACTAAAGCTACAATGTGGCTTTAACCTCTAAAATGCCATATGCGTGTATAAACGTCTCACTCAGCCAGAGTATTAATTACCCCGGACGAAAATATACGTCCTTCAGGAATACGATTTTCTCTGGGCACTGCTATCCATAGAATTATTCCGAATGCTTTGGGATGCAATACATGGGCCTCTTTACAGTGTTTGCGAAGGATTTACTTATTTCAGAGGGTTTGCTTATTTATGGCTTTTATCTTACCCCCTCCCCACCCAATACATCACACACGCACGCCTACGTAAAAAAGCGGGATGGGGAGCGAATCAAATAAATTTAATTCGGCACAGTTAAGGGAATAATTATAAAGCGTACAAATTATCAAGCTATGTGTTAATTTTTGTATATAATTATATATATAACAAGCCCATGGGGTCGTTTGTAATTATTATTGTTGTTTTTAATTTAGTATTGTCAAATTATTAATTATAAAATACATTGTGCAGTGCTGATACTTTTGTAAATGTATTATATCAGTGTAAATGTGTACTTTATTTTTCATTATGCGAGAATGTATTTTGTTTTTCTTAAATTCAGGGAATTAATAATTTTTTTTAAAAAAATAATCTTTTGTTTTCGATTTTTCAATATGCTTGTGCCCCTTTCTTCGTAGAGTCATCACGACCCCCTAAGGGTGCACCCAACAGTTTGAGAAACGCTACTTCAGGTTAGCAACTTATGGAAAAATAAGATATAATATTTAGGTAAAAACAGAGAGACTACATAAATTTTTTTGTCATTACTGATTGAAAAAAAAAGATTCTGGAATGCTTATTTCGACCTCTTGTAATTAACTCCTTAACTGGCTTGTCCGTATACTGTACGGGCTACCGAAAGTTGACTACAACCGGTTTCCTTGTACGCACTGACATTAATTTTTCCTCCTTTCTGTTTTTGATTTGTTCATATATTTAACACTGATAGTGAGATTATTAGTGCTAGTGTGTTTTTATAACATGCAGTTTGTAAATGGTACTAAAATACTTCTTAACCGGGAGTTTCTTTGAGATGAAGGCAGAATTTTTCAAAATATTCAATAAATAATAGGGATTGATTGGTAAAGCAAATTTTATTGCGTGAAAAAAAATAAAAATGGAACAAAAATTCTAAAAAATGATGATATTATATCTTTTTTCATTACAATGTAAGACTTAGTATTACACAGTTCTTCAAATTGTGTGTGAAAATACATATGCACACACACACACACAAAATACTCAACCGTTTGAAAAAGAGGTACGAACACACGAAATTTTTTCGTAAGTATGAGAAAAATTCTTTTAAGATATGTGAAACATTTTTCATAGCATGTCGAGTGTACTTTTAAAAAGCGAACATATTTAGGGTTTTTTGTGTTATAAATAAAAAAAGAAGTTGGAACTTTAAAATTGAAAACTAAAATAAAAATCTTCCATTTTCGCATTCTGTTAAGCATTATGCTTAGTTATATATTATAAAGCAACGTGTTTTTTTAAAACATTTTGGACAAATATATTAACCAAATATCTTACTGTTTGGTATGTTCCGGTAAATTATTTTGACATTAGTGGAAAATAATGGCTAAATAATACATAAATATATTCTTGGGCATTATATATGTTTGGGCATTGAGGTATTTTTGCTTTGTGTTGTATTCTCTCTAATTCTCAAAATTTCTAACTTATATATATATATATATATATATATATATATATATAGAAAATCTCGCCAGCCCTTTATCATAGAATGTTCGTATTTGACAAAAAAGTATTTAAAATATGTTCTTCAATGATAAGTATTATTGAGATTAAGTTAAAATTTGTAATTACTAAGATACGCATTTAATTGTTAGACCAAAATTTTAAAATTATTATTTGGTATTTTACTCTCTGTAAAAAACACATTTTCGATATATATATATATATATATATATGTGTGTGTGTGTGTGTATGTATGTATAATTCATATAAATCTATACGAAATAGTTATAAAAATTAAGATAATCAGTTAAGATAGTAAGAAGTATTAGCCACAGCAGTACTATAGCAATATCCTGGCCTTAGGAACCAAGATTGCAGGTTTAAACAAAGTTCTACGGCCAGCTCCAACTCTCACCTGTATTTACCAATACTCTGCGCCACACCCTGCGATATACACTGGTGTCCAAAAGATAAGCATAAATCGTAAAATGCGAAAACATGGAGTAAATATTCGTAAAATTATTTCAAATTTCTTGCGGATATTAATTGGGTGAAGAAGAAACATTGGGTTTATGCAAAACTTTTCAGTCGACTACGACCTGCGCGAAACACCGGCGCATGTCGGAACGCGGAGAAACCGATTCACGCATCATAGGCAGTTCAGACAAGTTTCGTGCAACTGCTGTTCGGAGGAACGTTGGTAACCATCATATAAGATGAATGATGGCACAAAGATGCCAATTGGACATGTTTACGAAAGGAAGAATCGTTGGAAAGCTGGAATCCTCACGATCACAAACCGAAGTGTCTCGAATTCCGAATGTGGACCAGTCTGTGATCTCAAGACTGTGGCAGAGGTTTCAAAGAACGGGAGATGTTACCCGACAACCAGTATCAGGTCAAGCAAGAGTCACAAACCCTCGCCAAGACCGATATCTGGTAATAAGTGTTCGACGTCACAGGGGCAGTACTGGGTTTGGCCTCACAGTCGCAACAGGAATACGAATTTCGAGACAAACTGTTTACAGGAGACGCAATCATGCTGACATGTATGCCAGAAGACCAGCCGTTTGCATTCCCTCACGTCTGCGCATAAACGCGCTCGTTTGAACTGGAGTTTGAAACATCAACATTGGAGTGTGGGAGAGTGGGCCAATGTGATGTTCATTGACGAGTCCCGGTTTAGTCAGAGTAGTGATTCTCGGCGGGTAACGATATGGAGAGAACGTGGAACACGTTTTGAGCCAAGAAACATAACGGAAATACATCATTTTCCATCAAGGAGAGTAGTGGTATGGGCAGGCATCATGATGGACGGCCGCGCAGACCGCCATTTCCTTGACACTGGGTCTATGACTGCTCCGAGATACAGAGACGAAGTTCTTGAGCCTAATGTTTGCTTGTTTCGAGGTGCTGTAGGTCCTGACTTCATATTCATGAATGATAATGCACCATGTCACCGAGCGGTGCTAATTGATGACTCCCTGGAAACGGAAAACATCCAGCGCATGCCATGGCCTGCGAACTCCCCTGATTTAAATCCTATCGAGCATGTATGAGATATGCTCGGAGACAAATTGCAGCCCTTTCGCCCCCACCAAGCTCCGTTACAGAACTTAAGAGAGCTCTCTATAAGCTTGGAACCATTTGAGCCCACAACTCATTCATCATCTCATAGCAAGTAAGGTAAATCGCTGTGCAGCGTGCATGGCTGTCAGAGGTGACCACACGCCTTATTAAACTGCAGCATCAGTATTTTATTTGAAGTTTTCTTTCAGTTTTTCTTTAAAGTGTGAATCCTTGCTATGCTCAGTTTTCTTTCAAACTGCTCTTCTTTATAATAAAATTAATTATTATCACTCTTTTGATTTGCTTCCTTATTTTATAACCATTTTACTTTCTCATATCACGTTTCCCGCCATTCTGATTTACTCTTCTTTCTTTATTCACATAATTATCAATTATGCTTAACTTTTGGACACCAGTATGTACATATATATATATATATATTTATTATATATATATATACATAAATACATGTATATATATATACATAAATACATACATATATATATATATATACATAAATACATGTATATATATATAAATACATGTATATATATATATATATACATGTATTTATGTGTATATAATCAATAATAATATATGTACTAAAGAGCTATAAATCTAAAGCAGGAAAGTAAAAACAGATGTATAATTAAACAATATAGGTCGAGAATAAGTTAGCCGCAGTAGCACAATGGCAATCCCTTAGCCTTAGGAACTAAGATTGCAGATTTAAACACTGCTTTCAAGTCAGGCAACCATCATCTGAAATTTGCTTATCTTACTTGTTAAAACATATATTTGTAATAAATAATCTTTTTATAGTTTCTTAACGTAGGAGAGGGGGAAAGCTTCATGCATTCAATTCAGCTGAAACAAAATATTAACTTATGTAACACATATGTAATTAATTTGAAGAATAATAATCTAAAATTAAATCATTTTAAGGTACTTATTGACGAAAAAGAGTGAAAACCATGAATAAAATTATACTGATAATTCATTTGCTTATAAAAAAAATCATTCCAAAAATAAATTGTGCTAGTAAAATTTAGTCAAAACCAGAAAGATTCAATAGTTTTTATCTTTTACGATTGATCAGAAATTATAGAAAAACATACTAATATTAAAAGGTTCAAAATGTTGAACGTATTTTTTTAAGAAGGAAAAAAAACTTATATTTACCTTGATCTATAACTCAAACTGTTATTTTATTTTTTTAGAAGTGTAATGCAAGAAAATCTTATTTTGGGGATAAAAAGATAAAGAGAAAAAAAAAAGGCTTAACCAGAAAGTGGTTACTTTTCTCCGCTTCGGGGTAGCCGCTCTATCTTAATCCCCCTTGAGGCACTCTAACATTAAGACCCATTTATCCTATCCTTATCTGAAATATATGCCCTAGTAACATTCATCTTAGAATGAAATTCGTTTACAGAGCCCAACAGTAGGTCTTGTAGTATACCAGATTAGCTACCAATACTTCTCTAACCTCCCGAGAGCTTCTAGATATTGATAGGCCAATAAGCTTCCATTTCGTAAGTATTTATGCCTAAAAAATATTTACTAGATTATATATTTTAAATCGTTTTGCCCCTCCCCTTTTTTTTCTGCAAGTCGCAAACAACAAAGAGCAGGAATCAAAACATTTAATTACTAGCTCGAACAAAGATTTCTTTTCGTCCCAATCATGTAACGCGTGCCCGAAGTAACTGTGAATAGGTAATTTGGTGGTTCAAATAGACAACCCTGCCAAGATCAACAGTTTGTCGCCAAAATCTCATAGATGTCTTTTAAAAGCCATTTGAAAACGCATGCTCTCTTTCTCTCTGACAAACACGTAGATATTGATATATCTAAATTTCAATATAAACAGTGTTTTTTTCACATAATAAGATTTGTGCTCGTACAGGAAGCTTCCCTCTAAAGTGTTCTTTATATATAAGAAAGTTTTTTTTTTTAAATTAAGGATATATTTTAGAATATAATGATTTAAAAAAATCACAAAAAAGTTGTTGTTGTAATGAAAACTTCATCTTAAAATACATGAAACTATTTTTCTTTACGGAAAGTTATGCAAATTTAATTTTCCAATAGACAAAAACTATTTATGAAAGGAAGTGTATTGGTATTTAAAATCAACATTTATTACAGTATTTGGTAACTTCTTATCACTCTTATTATAATTAGAATTTATTTTCTTTATTTATCTCAAAGGGACTGGTACGATTTAAGCAAAACTTTTTAGTTTAAGGATTCTCAAAATTTTTTGGTTGCCTCCTATGTGTGTATACTATATAAAACAGAATTTAAGCTCAAAATTTCATAAAAAGCTTGCCATTTAATTTTTTAAGGGAAAAAAAAATTGTGAAGTGATTTAAAATGCTACTCCTCCTACAAAAATTTATATACACTCATGAAATTTGATTTACAAGTACGTCAAGTTAAGCATAACAAAAGTTCGTATGGGTTTTGTGATAACATGATTGGTATTCGTGCAATACTTCTTTTTATGAATGCTTACCGAAATTTTTTTTAAAAAATGTACAAATTCTGAATTCAATTATTTTTTTAAAAAATAAGTATTGCTTTGATTTAAAAATACATACCAACTTTTGTTGGATGTACTATTAGCAATAGGTAAAAAAAATTCAAGCATTAGACGCAATAGAAGAAAAGCCTTAGCGTTTTAAATGAAGACAAACTAATTATTTTATCTTTCTCTGAGATAAGTAAGTTTAAAGTTTTGATTTGCCATTGGGAAGTGAAAGAAAAAAAAAAACGTAAAATCTACCATAATTCTGTGTTTTTTTTTTAAAATTAGAGCTTTCAAATTTTGTCAGGTCATAGTAAAGTATATAATGAGTAATTTAAGATAAAAAAAACTAAATTTGATTTTTTGACCGATTTTTGTCAATTGAATTGTGTTGTCTCTAAGTGCATAGCACATGCCTAAATGAGCAGCATCCACGGCATGTCCAGAATCACACAAAACACATAAAGAGGATACAGTTAAGTTAATACGAAACAAATGAACAAAAAGGTAGTCAGGTCCAGTCAATAGTATATAATTAGACATGGCAAAAGCGCGAGAAGAATTCAAGACGTAATCAGGTTTTAATAACACCCTTTAAGGCTTATTTTTAGAATCACCGGCAGCAGCATTACGAAAGAACTTTTTTATAGATCCTATTAATTTCAAGTTTAGCTGAATGAAAGGTAGGGCTTTGGAAAATCTTTGGAGAATATCCGTGCCTCTTTTTGCAAAGAGGTTCACCATCTCATTTCCTCGAGGACTACAGTGGCTCCCATTGGAAAGCAACCTTTGTCAGTATCATGCAATTTGAAGAAATGAATTGCTTGACCGTTATATTAAATTCTAAAGTGCTAAAATGGATGTATTTTATCCTACACTCGAATGAAACTTCATATAATTTGAGACATATAACAAACAGGACTGTATCATGATTATATCAACGGACACCAACAAAGATTCCACTGCAAATAGAAATAAACTAATTGGACTCAAATAATAAATACTAGTTCAGCATTGTGTACTTCATAATAAAAACGGTGTGCATGAATAACATATTTCAGCTAGTCAAATTTTTACGCATATTAATGATTCCAAAAAAAATTTGAATGAACATTTAATTTATTTTGATGGAAATGTTCTCTACTTATTGCTATTTTTAAAAGAAGATATCTTTTTATTACATTTCAAGCTATTTCTTTTTATGTAAAGATAAATTGATAAACTGTAATGTAATTGTTCTATAACTCAATCAGTTACATTACCAATTCTTGATATTTTACATGACCGTGAGTTTTGTACTCAGTTTCTATTCTAGATTAGCCTAGAATCCAGTAACAGGTCACGGTATAAAAACAAGAATAATTCTGAAGATTCATGTTACTATTATATATATATAACTGGTCTTTTAGGATTTGAATGAAATCTTTATTGAATTTCTCTGAATGTCTAGAGACATAAAAGTTAAATTCAGTTTCATTCTCGGTCCTCTGCTTCGGTAGCTTCATTTCCTGCTCTACGCATAAAGATCCGATTTTTACAGCTTTGAGTACAATGTTTTCAAAAAAGGGATGCTAGCTTTTTTTCATCATAGTAATACTTTAACTATGTTCTATAAAAAGTATTACTATCTCGAGTAATACTTTTTAAGTTTTATAATTTGAATTACATTTTTGCATTCTGCAATATCTGTACGTATTTCTCTTTTTGTAGAGTGGGTTATATAATATCAAATATAAGATTTAGTTTAATGTGCGTTTCAAACGAAATTTGTAATTAAACAATTATTGATATTATTATTAAATGCCAACTTTAAACTTTAAATATCATAAAATTATTGATTTTAATGTTCTTATTTTATAGTTTTGTATCTGTTTGCATTGTAAAACACTTTTATCTATAAAAATCTCATTATGAATCAGTCGACAAACTTCCAATTTAAAAAAAAAAACACAAATACACACACAATTTAACACGTTTATTTTCTTTGTTTGTATTATTATGATTTCTTAATTATTATTGAACTATAATCTGACCGATTTCCTGTAAAAAATGAACTTATTAATGTCCATAATTATATACACTTGTAAATTTATAGGGTTGACTCGTAAAAATTCTTAATGACGTACATTTATAGAGTGGGATGATTCATAAATTTATACAACACATCCATTTCTTTAGGTTAGTGGTATTTTAGCATTGTTTCACGGAATTCTAGGGTATTACGAGGCATATCCAAGGATTCCACGAATCAATATAAAAATCGCAAAAATAAAATTATAATTATGCATGCAAAATGGATTCATGTTTTCTTGCATTTCAGTAAAATTTAGAATTTATTACTGATAGAACAAGAACGAGTGATTGAACTTCCATCAAACGATCCAAAATGATAATATAAACGAGCAGATCTTGATTTTTGGTAAAATTTTTTCTGGGATATACTCAGATTTAATTTCAAATGCCTAAAACCTAGCAATAAAAGAATAAAAGAATTCGACAATTTGTGTAAAAAATACAAGAACTATCTCAGTTACTTATCATAATGCATGTGTAAGTGACACCTGGATAACATATTAATATTATTAATGAGTAAATTATATTAAAATTATATGGACATTTTAATAACACAAATAAAAAACTTTCCCTTAATTGTCTTTACATAAAATACCTATAACATGTGTGTGTGTGTGATATTCTTTAAATATTATTCTACGATCCATTTTTCTGAGAGTGTGTGTGTCTGGAACAGTGTTCCCCTAAAGCACTGTATAATTCTGACGGTAATACAGTCGAAAAAGTTTGAAAATCACAGTCAAAGACATTACTATTTTGTAAAAAAATGCTGAATTGTATATTTAAGCCATCTTTCTAAAGTAATGTTATATTTCAGTAAATGCCTTACTTCTTATTGCTTTTGATTAAAACTATTAAAACTTTATTTATATATTTTTCAATAATGCTTGATTAATGCATTTTATAAGCATCTTTAAACACATATTTTATAGATCATAGTTCTTGTACGTTGCACAATTTATCTAGACATACACTGCTGGCCAAAAAAAAATGCAGCGTCAAGAAGGACAAGAGATATCACACTGAAATTTATTTGGCAGATAACATGCTGTACAAAGATCAAAAGACTAAAATTGCAGCCTCTTATGACGTGTGGATGATAACAAAATCATTAGTTAGTGTAGCCGCCATTGTAGGCTATAGCTGCTGCTACACGCCTCGGCATAGAATAAAATAGACTTTAGACTGTTGTATCCTTGGGGTACAACAGTTCATTCGGCTTCCACATATTACTAAAGTTGATATGGCGTAATATCGGATGGTGTATCCCGGGCCAGTCGTTGTACAAGCATGAACCACACGTTTTCGATAGGCAATGATCGAGAGAAAAAGCAGACCAAAGAAGCAATTCAATCTGATGGGTGAAAAACTCTTGAACAAAGCGTGACACCTGCGGTAGCTCATTATCCTGTTGGATGATAGCAAACGCTAAATATATGGGTGGGGGCATGGTCTCACAGATGTAGTACTGGCTGTTCAGAGTACCAGCAGAGAGGTACTAGAGGGGTGCGACAGTGAAATTCAATACCACCTCAAACCAGGATACCGACTGCCGGATCATTATAATAATGAATAAAGTATAGTGTAATAATGAGACAGTACAGCAGTCTCTCACCAGGGTGTCTCCAAAATCGAATGCGATCATCATGATGTTGCAGGCAGAAGTGGGTTTCGTCAATAAAAACAATATCATTTCATTCTGTGGTTCATGTTCACTGTTCATCATAGCATTGGTGTTACTGTGGTTAACAGTCAAGGGTAAACGAAACAATGGTTGCCTTGCACACATTCCACTCTGCTGCAAACAACATTGTATGGTACGAGCGGACACCGAATGATGCGTAACAGATTGAATCTGTTGTGCCATGGTTCGTGATGTTGCTGTGTGAACCATCACTGTCATTCACACAATCTGCCTGTCTTCACTTGCTGTAGTACAACGAGGTGGGTGCGATTGGCCCCATGTGTACGTCGTTCAATCCTACATCCAGCGATGAAAGATCAGCATCACAGTTGCTTGGTTTCGTTCAATTCGTCTCTGAAGGACAATCCGCATTCCTATAGACTACTTATTTCCCGACACGAATTCAGAAACTTGTTCAAAAGATGCTCGATGTCTATCACAAGGCATAAGTAAACAGCTTACGTGAAAAAAAAAACTGAAAAAAATCAACAAACATTTATCGCCTTATCTAATGCTTGCAGGTGGTGCTACAATTGCGGGTGATGTGCATTTGTGCTATAATGCTACTGATTTTCTTATTTCATTGCTGCCAACGCCTAATGCAGATTTCATATGGTCTGCATGCTTCCTCTAGGGTGTTTGTTACATTTTGTGTGATAAGCAGTGTAACTTTCAGTTTTTGAATTGAAATTAAGCAGTCAAATAAAACTTTCTAGATTTCAAAAGACAATATGCAACTAACCACGCTACATTTCTAGATATTTTGAAGATGCCTTTGAATTTGTTCTAAGTATAAATTAAAGGAATTTTTAAGGCGATGTGGTACCATCTTCAATTTTTTTATTTTTTTATTTTCAACATTTCATATTTCGTTTTAATTGTATTTTACAAAGGTTAAGATTAATAATAATTCCATACAAAAATTTAAACTTGTTGCAAAACGTTTGTAAAATTTTAAAATTTTTAAAAATTTAAATATTTTGATTTTTTTAACTTTTTAAAATTTAAATATTTTAATTTTTTTAACTTTTTTAAAATTTTAAAAAACTTTTTTTTAAATATGTTTTTTTTTTCATAAATATTTTTTCAAGTACTTTATAATATACTATGTAAGTCTGTGCATGGTTTTTTTCTGGTGCTGTTCTTTAAATTTTTTAAATCTTTTTTTATAGTTAAACTTCTAAAAATTCTCAAAAACACATTAACTTTGATTTTGAAATTTTTTAGAAAAATTACTAACAATGTTAGAGCTAATTCCATAAAAAGGTTTACAAAACATGCATTTCAGAACACGCTTACAAGATTTCAAGCTCATACTTCAATTATCAAAAACGCCTTAGGGTTTTGAATAATAGTATATGTACAAAAATTCAACATGGAGAAATATGAATTTGAAGTTTTCATTCCATGAATAGAATGGTATAATATTCATCGAATAGTCTGAAACTCTTATGAAATGTTACTTAGCTTATTTAAAACTGCTTACCATTAGAATTTGAAAAAAGTATAGAACAATTAAACAGTATACTGGATTAATACGAACGAATGAAAGATTAATATTTCAGAAAACTTTACCTTAATAATTATAAAAAATAAATAAATACACACACTTCAGAGCTAATTCCATGCTCAGTTTGACCACTCAAATAATGCACAGCATGTACAAAATATATTTACGCCTTTATTCTTTTATTTCTATGATTTTAAAAGCCTTCGTACATTAAATATTGTACACGAATGAAAGCAAAATCAAATAGCAATTTATAGATAAAATATATCAGAATCGAAGAACTGCATTTGTGCATTTATTTAAATAAATATCTTAAAATATTTTAATAATAATTGTGTTGAATTTTACAGACATGGGATATATATATATCACCAAAAACAAATATATAAAATTGGGAGAGTTTTTCTATTCTTGCGAATTAGATTTTTAATTATCTGAGTTATCAAAATGAAATTTAATATTTGTGCTTTCGTAGAATCCGTTTTGAAGTTTTAATTTCATTCATAATAATATCATAAAAATCACGCACAACTTTTAAATCTTGACCAAATCCATTTGATCTTCCAGTAAATAAATCACAAACTAGAATTTTTGCATGAATTGCACAATTCTTTCTTAAAATGATTTATTACTGCATATATAATGCCAATCTCATTGATGCGCATTAGAAAAATAATTCATTCATTTTTTATCAGGCACTTTTCTAGCACATGATCTGAAATGTGGGCGTGGTAGTTGCTATCCAACATGAAACATTGCCCATAACTTGATAAATATTGTAGGTAAAACTTTGAAATTTGGCTGGCATGTTTACAAAGATTCGAGGTATTAAATAAGTCAATAAAAATATTGATAGTTTGATGAGTTTTGGGGTACCATATCACCTTAATTTATGATTTATTCATGAATACAATATGTTACAATCTTTGTAGTCCTATTTATTAAGTTTTTATCTACTATTATGAATTTATCAATGGGAAAATTAATTTCTTTAATTATATGAAAGGTACGGCAGTCTTTAGAATCATTATTTTTGAGGATATCTTTAATACGCGTATTCTTTGTTTTGTTTTGTTCATACCGAACAAGAAATAATGCATGTTAAATGTCATTTCAAAGTTGCTACATAAATCATTAATTTTAGAAACTATCTCTTCTGGTAGTTTACTTGTTCTTTTCTTCCTATTTCCTCTTTTTATTCATTTATTTTTTAAATTCATTATCAATATTATAAAAATATTCCTTGTTATCATTCTGTTGAATGTTTAGCAATTCATTTCTTCCAAAATGTAAGGTATTCAAACCACATGGATATTTAAAGTTATAATATTTTGTGAAGTGGTTTTCCCACCACAGTCTATTTTTAACTTATGGGACTATTCTAAAAAAGGAAATATCAAAATTATCAAAGCCGCCATGTAGATGAAAGTACCTAGGTTCAGTTTTATTATTATTAATGATATTTGTAGACAGATCGATTGACGACGATAATCGAAATTAGTTTAAATAAACACTCCTTTGGAACACAACGTTTATTAGTCGCAAAAATTAAACACAACCAGCGTGCTGACGTTTTAACAAGTAAGGAAGTATTTATGCATTAAGATCTTAATCTCTTCATTTCGCTTCACAAGTAGCCAGGGACATCACAGAGTCGCTACATTATTTTATTTGTAATTTTTGGTATTTGATCTATATGAATGTTTACACGAATAGTGATATTATTACATGTGTTTGGCCAATATACTTAAAATTACATGCATTACAGTTCAACATAAACATGTATTAGAAGGTTTTACATAAGAACAAATTGGGTGTATTATTATATTGCTTTATTGCATTATTAACTGTATAATTTGAGCCACCGATCATGTGATTCATTGTATTTCCTTTTTCAATATATGCATGTTACCGTTAAAGTGTGAAATCCGTTATTTTATAGAATAACTAGGTATTTCATGGAATAAAGAGACAAGTCATTTAAAGTACATAAAATTATTGAATTCTATGATTTAACTAGGTATTCTATAGAATAACGATTACTTGATCATAAGAGTATGAAATACGGCACTCGAAAGTTCTTTGAACCAATTCTAGTTGCGTTCGGCAGGGTTTTTCCGATTAGGAACTAGAGATGGCTGAATAAAACAATTGTACTCTAGATATAAGTTCAGTATATGTCAGCGAGAATGAATTTCTTTTGAATAAGTTCCAAACATTGACACAGCGCTTCAATATGTTGCAACAGCTCAAAGTTTCGGTACTGAACAAGGATTTAAAAAGTGCTTGTGTTAAAAAAATACTTTATTGGTAAAATGAGGACTTGTTTCAAAAATATTAAGCAGTCCAATTCAAAGTGTCATCACAGAAATCCTTTCTCTAATAAATAATGAAAAGTAAAATAAAGGTATCTCATAAAATTTAAATTAATATTCTCTTACATTTTTGTTTAAAAAAGTTCACACAATTGTTTTATGTTTTTATGAAGGAACAGTTTTTCTTTCGAGCATGTATTTTTGTTACTAATATTTAAATATAATCTATGTTTGCCGCAAATTCTTCTTTTCCCTTTCTGTTTAACCAATGTTAGCAATATGAGCAATAATAAATTATATTGTTTGCTTTCCTTCATTATTCATCAATTATTCATCCGCAAAAGAGCTAAGATGTATTTTTCGAGTGATTTTAGCTATTTATTATCAATTAATTTATAAAATATCTTTGAAAGTGTTTATTTTTAACTTTAACAGCCCATCCTTAGTTATTTAATAGAATACCTAGATGTTGTGTTGTTGACGTGTCCATGATGCGCAAATTAATAAAAAGAAGAAGCTTTAGATCGCTTTGAAGCTATCGAAGACCGCTTGGACAACCTCAACAAATTTATCAGAGAAGATCAAATCTTCTGGGTCATCTAGGCTGATCTTGAAAAGCCTGGCTTGAATTGCGGGGCAGCTGAGAACATGTTGTGGAGACAGTTGAACATTAGGGCAGTTTCGACAATGATTTGCGTAACTTCTTTGTCCGTCAGTGGAGATTTTCATTCCTTTTACGTGATTTGTTCTAAGTCTAGTTATTATTGATGCTATTGTATGGTTGCTATTTAGAGCTGGGATGTAATATTTAAAATTATTGTTGATTAGTCGTCGGCAGGCAACTGCATTGGCGTCGATGAGGGTTTTGAGGTTAGATTGAGCGCAAGCTCTGAAATCTGTAGCAAGTCCATCGGTTTTCTCATTACCGATCGTATTTACGTGGGCTGGTATCCATTGTAGCGTGCAGGATCACTTTTCTGTGATGATTTTGTCAATGGATTGGATAATTTTGTGGCTGATTTGGCACTTGCGCTTCTGGATGGTTTGGAACACTGATCTTGAGTCTGTGAAGATGTCGATTCCGCTGGATTCCTGGGAGCTTTTATAAATGAAAATCTCCTATGCACTCTTGATAGCAATGAGTTTGCATGTGTAGTTGGATACGATTTTCCCTACTTGAATTTTAAGGCACTCGTGTTCTCTGTTTGGAGAAATAAAGAAGATACTTGCAATGCCTTTCTCAATATTAAGTCGGATCAGTGTAGGCGATTGCCAGATTTTGAGTTTGGGTGGTAAGTACTTCGATGGTATGTTCACCTTTTTCTTTGATTACCGCGAGGCAGGTTCTTTTTATGTGGAAGGTCGTAGGAGGTTTAGGTTTATCTTTGTCTGTGGGTGAAAATGCATTGTGTGTGATTGTTCTTTAGGAATATCAAGGGACTCGTGCTGGATAGGTTGATATCTTTTATGATTTCCTGGTCCTGGAATACCTATTTTTTTCGTAGAATAACTATGTAAAATATGAAATGTTTATATACTTTAACTGACTTGTCTAGTTATTTCATGAAATACCTAGTTATTATATGAAATAACTGATTTATGCACTTTAAGGTAACACGCATAGATGTATGTATGTATATGCACATATATATGTGTATTTGAAATATCCCTTAACACGAAATACTTTTAATAAGAAAAAATATTTCAGTCAACTCATTTCCGTGTTTGACGATATTCACCTTAGTTTTAATGCCTCTTAAAGCACTTAAGAAATCGCTAAAATATAAGATTTTTTCCTCTGAAAGGAAGAGAGATTTTTTTTTCTGATGACGAATGTAATTTAATAACTTAAGTATTATAGAATTATTTAAGCATTTTCCCCTTTTTACAAAAATTTGGGGAATAAATTACTATTCTTATCTCTATTTGAAAGATTATTAAGTGGAAAGTGTCTTTAAGAACTTTCAAATTCATAATTTCAACTGAGCTATTCATTTCTTATCATATGATTGTAACTTTTTCAGCTAAATGCATATTTTTCTCTTCTCAATTAAAATAATAAAAATACATACAGTTATGCTGTTAACTGTAGTGAACAGCAAAAACAAGCACACTATGTTGGATAATTAATTACTTGTCTTTTAATCATTTTATTTTTTCATAAAAATGAATGTTTATTGGAAGCAAAAATACGATACTTCTCAGCAGTCTTGCCAAATTATTGTCTGTTTTTTCGATATTCTACGATTTAAGAGAGTTCACAATTGCTGAAATTTTACACACCTAAATTTATTTAATGCTTTTCTAAAATAATATTAATAAATGTAAGTTTTTTTATTTAATATTAATGTAGTTTTTATGTAGTTAATATATGTGTCTGTTTTATGTAGTTAATGGTTCAAAATACCATTCGAGAGGAGATAATGGTATTTTGAACAATTTAACTATCAAACATTATATCAATATTTTCACTATTTAAGAGTGTAACTAAAAGGAAAACGATTTAATTTGGGATAACGTCTAGCTTTTAATGTTATTTGTTAATATCTATGGGATTTTTAATATGTTTATGATGTTATTTGTTTGCATTAAATTGATGCTGACTTTCTTCTTTAATCTCATTTGAAGCGATTTATTTAAATATAAATAGCTGTTAGTGTTTTCAATTAAATTATTGCGAATCAAACTAGTTAGAACTCTGGAATTGGAAATCATTAAAAGTGGAGATCATAAGATAATCGCAGTTTTGGAATAAAGTTAAAAATGGTACATGTGTAAATATTTCCTCACATAACAGAGAACAAAAATTAATTTCAGCACAATTTGGATTTATGTAGAGTCCATGGATGTAGCCCATTTAAATATATTTGTAAATAAAAAAATGCATGGAGCACTATTGATAATACACACACAAACACACACAGATACAAACACATAAGCACACACACTTATACAAACACACAAGCACACACACATACATACACACAAACACACACACATACATACACACAAACTCACACATACACACACAAACATATATATATATATATATATATATATATATTGATTATAAAGATATTTCCTATTGTTGTATATTAAATTTTAATCTATTAAAGAGATTTTCAATTTAAGGGAACTGTAAATATTTTATTGTGTAATTATGCTCCGAAGCGCACTATAGGGAACAAATAAAACATAATATGTTCTTCTTAATATCCATCACACATCATTATCATCTCAATCATACAGTACCATTTCCTATATACGCTCCTTACTAATAACATTTACTTATAACTTTAACCTTTAAAATTTTTCTCGCAGCACTAACAGCGCACTAATGTCATATCATAATATACTCCTAACTTAACCCTCCAAGAGGAATGTTAATAACGTCGCATCAAATGATAATTTCCTAACAATGTATCGTTCATTCTTTATTTTTTGTATCTATTACAAATTCATTCTGGAATTCCTTTATACATACAGTTCTGGTCGCAATTCACTTACAAATTATAGTACTTAACTGAATTAAGAACAGTATCCATTTACAGCAAATAACGCTCTTTATTCGATGTTTCAATAATCATTATTGCGTATCATTCATAGCGCAACTTAGAGAATTTAACTGATGTTTTCGAAGTCAATTAAATATTGATAACGAGAAGGCTCTTTTGGGATGTTATTTATTCAAGGTTCTACCATTGAAGCTCCTTTCTGTATTTACGTCATCGAAATTTAATTTCAAATATCATGAAAGTACTTTTGAATAGTTAGGTGATCTGCCCCAGTTCTGTTCAATAACAATCAGTATAAACAAGAACGTTTTATTCGAATAAAAATAATCCAACCAAACTAATAATAATTCATTCTTTACATCGCATAGCTTTCGGTGTCTCAGCTACTATTCGAATACAAGAGACTAGTGCTTTTAAAGATGTAAAATTATTCATAGAAATTACAATTTTAAAGAAATCTAGATATTTCTTAGTTTGGCGAACGATTTGAAAATGAATCTTGAATACTTCTTAAATGATAATTTTTTAAATATATTAAGTTCATATTGTAAAATGTCTTGGGAGGTTTTGATCAGAAATTACTTTTTTTGTCTTTTAAATATGCATGATAGTTTTGACATAAGATTTCATTTAATGCATTATATTTTATTCCAAGCATAAAAATAAATAGT